>CAIGQW010055024.1:6759745-6777166 GCA_903798125.1 Danio choprae
TGTGAGTACGTTTCTTGACAAAATATAACTTGTGAAAGCAATACAGAATTGCACAACAGAGTGGTTCTGCTCTATCAGGCACACTTAAAAGTGCTGGGTGACTCGACTTGATTTTCATATTTACTTTGGCATAAGAAAAGTGGGTTTTGCGCTGTGGGAGCTTTGTCATATTACAGCAAATAGAGAAGGGATGAGACTGTGAGGAGAATTACAATGTAGTCAGTGGGCTGATTTAAAGGCTTTAAAATGGAGCTGGAAGTTTTAATGTGTCCATCTGAATGTTGTGCAGACTCGGCGGGCTGCGGCGATTGTAACACAGGCTTTTCTGCTGAGGGAAACACTTTCTGTCGATCGAGTACAAGGGTCACAGCTTGACAGATCGTCCTTGACTTAGGACAGTGGCCATTTTTTCTCATGGAACCATTATTCTTACGGTCTGTATTGTATTATATTCTACTTGCATGCTACCCACATACTTCAGGTTTTTTGGGGTCCTAATTTTTCAGCTTTTTTTGCAGACATTCTGAAATTGGTACAGTTTCTTGTGCAAATGACCACCAGATGACTGCACCAATGAGAGTATTACTTGATACAAACACAGCATTATATAATATAGCCTTTTTAATAATAAAATATTTACAATTTAAAATTTTTTATATAAATACAGGATAGTGTATATAAGTCAATAGAGGGTTTACAGGGTCAACAACAAAAAATTATACAAAAAATGATTAATTTGTTATGATACGGTGGCTCAGTGGTTAGCATTGTTACCTCACAGCAATGTTGGTTTGAGTCCCGGCTGGAGTTTGCATTTCTGTGTGGAGTTTCATGTTCTCCCCGTGTTCAAGTGGGTTTCCTCCGAGTGCTCTGGTTTCCACCATGCGGTATAGGTGAATTGAATAAACTAAATTGACCGTAGTGTATGTGTGTGAATGAGTGTGTATGGATGTTTTCCAGTGCTGGGTTGCAGCTGGAAGGCCATTCACTGTGTAAAACATATGCTGGATAAGATGGCAGTTCATTCCGCTGTGTAAAACATAGGCTGGATAAGTTGGCGGTTCATTTCGCTGTGGTGACCCCTGATGAATACAGGGACTAAGCCGAAGGAAAATGAATGAATGAATGATTAATTTGTTTTCTGATTTAATACATTTTTTTAAACAAAACTACAAATATGTTATTTTAAATAAATAAAGGAGTGCAAACAAAAAGCAACAAAAAATGAAATAAAAACCAATTGGATTAATTGCAATTAAATTACATTTAACAGTAAATGAACAGAATACAGTGTACTTCACTTAATTGTAAGTTCTATAGTTAGCATACTTGTTTTAGTATTTTTATTATTTAGTTAAAACATTTATTTGATTAAATTGTTCACATATATACAATACTGAATTAAATTTCTAAATCTCAATTCTTTAGGAATGCAGTTTCCTTTTTTGCTATACAAAGTTAGGCTGAATCATCTGAAAGTTCTCTGCAGCCTGCAGGCTTCACTCAAAATGAAGTCATTGTCAGCAGGCCATGCTCTATTATGAGAAGGTTTTAAGGTCTCCGGTTTTTGTCTCTTGATAGGAAACTCTTGTGTCTCTCACTTTCTTCCTCTCACCTTTTAAAAGGACTCTATATGAACGATATGGTTCAAGGTGGATCTTCACAAAAGATTGCTTACAAAAGAAAAAAAAAAGCCTGGTGCACTTTTTACACAATATGCCAACCCCTGTTACCTTTAGACCTCAAGATATCATAGCCACTAAAGGTCCAGGGCCCAACTGACATTTCACCAAGCCCTTGAAATTCAGCCTCTTGTAAAAAAAAAAAGTACAACCCCAGTCTGACCCAGACTGCCACTGAAAAATTATACAGAGTCTGTTCAGCAAAACGGCTGTTTTTCCTTTCAGTTCCGACTGTATCGCTTCAAGAGAAGTGTCATCTTGTGGCCGCTGAAGTCTCTGGAGTAATAGGCAATACAATGAAAAAGAGGAAAATTGTTGCACATTAGCATACATGCATGAGCGGTAACACCTGGGCACATCTGAAATTCCTCAGAGATGTGATGGAGGGGTAATGGAAGCCCGTTCTCACAGTAGGTGTACATATATAAGTGAAGATGTGAGAGGATAGAGGGCCCTGCTTGTGAGGATGAAAGGAACTTAATCTGAAACGCTTTCCCTCCTCCGGAGAGGAAGACAGTGACAGAATCACAGGGAACCGGGAGAGAAAGGGATTGAGAGACGGTGGGAGAAGAGACAGGACGGGGCTGCCAATGAGTCTCAGTGGGGGAGCAGGGGAGGCATTACACCTATCACCGTCTCTCTTTCTCACCCATCTGTGTCTTAACTACTGAGTTCTGCTCTCCCAATTTTAGCTTCTGTTTCTCACAAACTCTAAAAGCAGTTTTTTCTTGTGTCAAGAGGTTTCAACTGAAATCAAAACTTGTTCATTTACCCATTATGATAGTTACGTTGTGTCTATTTATTTTTATTGTTTGTTGTTGACTGTAACATGTCCAGGACCGTAGTCAGGTTTTTTTTTGGGTTGTTCCAATGACCCACCCCGCACTGCAAAAGTTTTTTGTGCCATACATGAGCTCCCGTTTTGATTTTTATGCCATAGCAAATTGTGAAAAAAGCAGTCCATATTATATTAAAATACTAATTAGGATAATTAGGATATTTTGTTTTCCATGAATTTACAAATGTACTTTATACAAAAGAGACTGGAAAAATGATGAAGCACCTCATTATTATTATTATTAATATTATTTTTATGTCTTATTATTTATGTATGTATGTATGTATTTATTTATTATTCGGATGGCCAAATTCTGACTTTTGAGGAAATATGCTGGCTAGTTTGTTATTTGCTTAATAAATTACAATAGGCTACATTTTTAAATTGTAAACAAGTTTTAATAGAGTCCTACAATATCTGTGTTTTTCTTATGATAAATTGTCTAAGCAATTTTCAGTACAAACTGGGTCGGGTCGTGGGGACAGCAGTCTTAGGAGAGAATCCCGAGAGACATAGTCCCTCCAGTGTGTCCTGGGTCTTACCCGAGGCCTCCTCCCGGTGGGACATGCCTGAAACACCTCCCTAGTAGGAGTCCAGGAGGCATCTGAAACAGATACCCGAGCCACTTCAGCTGACTTCTCTCGATGTGGAGGAGCAGTGGCTCTACTCTGAGCTCCTCCCGGGTGACAGAGCTCCTCACCCTATCTATAAGGGTGCGCCCTGCCACCCTAAGAAAGAAACTCATTTTGGCTGCTTGTATCCGAGATCTTGTCCTTTCGGTCATCACCCAAAGCTCATGACCATAGGTGAGAGTAGGAACGTAGACTGACCGGTAAATCGAGAGCTTTGCCTTTCAGCTCAGCTCCGGTCCGGTACATCGACTGCATTACTGCTGCCGCTGCACCAATCTGCCTGTCAATCTCACGTTCCATCCTTCCCTCACTCGTGAACAAAACCCCAAGATACTTGAATTCCTCCACCTGGGGTAAAGACTTTCCTTCAACCTGGAGATGGCAAACCACCTTTTTCCAGTGGAGGACCATCGCCTCGGAATTTGAGGTGCTGATTCTCATCCCAGCCACGTCACACTCGGCAGCAAACCGCCCCAGTGCATGCTGAAGGTCCATGTTCAATGAAGCCAACAGAACAACATCGTCAGCTCAAGGCTGCGCTTTGAAATTCTGTCCATAAAAATTATGAACAGAATTGGTGACAAAGGGCAGCCCTGCCGGAGTCCAACATGCACTGGAAACAAATCTGACTTATTGCCGGCAATGAGAACCAAACTCCTACTCTGTTCATACAGGGACAACACAGCCCCTAACAGAGCGCCTCTGACCCCATACTGCCAGAGCACCCTCCACAGAACGCCACAAGGGACATTCTGAATGTCTTTTCCAAGTCCACAAAACACATGTTGACTGGTTGGGCATACTCCCATGAACCCTCAAGCACCCTGGTGAGGGTATAGAGCTGGTCCAGTGTACCACGGCCTGGACGAAAACCGCATTGTTCCTCCTGGATCCTAGGTTCAACCATCGCACGGATCCTCCTCTCCAGTACCCTGGCATAGACTTTCCCTGGTAGGCTGAAGAGTCAACCCTCTGGTCAACCTTCTTAAAAATGGGAACCACCACCCCAGTTGCCCAGTCCACAGGTACAGTCCCGACCTCCATGCGATATTGTAGAGACGTGTCAGCCAGGTGACAGCCCCACAACATCCAGAGACCTAAGATACACAGGGTGAATCTCATCCACCCCTGCTGCTTTGCCACTTTGCAATCTACCTCAGTGACCTCAACTTGGGTGATGGGTGAGTCCACCCCTGCATCCTCAGTCTCTGGTTCCTCAATGAAGGACATGTCGGTGGGCTTAAGGAGATCCTTAAAGTATTCCTTCCACCATCTAACAACATCCTCAGTTGAGGTCAACAGCTTCCCACTTCTGCTGTAAGTGTTCCGATAGTCTTCCTCCATGGTCTCCCCGAACTCTTCCCAGGCCAGAGGTTTTGCTTCCACAACCGCCCGGGCTGCAGCACGATTGGCCTTTTGGTACCCATCAGCTGCCTCGAGAGTCTAGCAAGCCAAGCAGGTCCTGTAGGACTCCTTTTTCAGCTTGACGGCATCCCTTACTTCCGGTGTCCACCACCGGGTTCGTGGATTGCCGCCCCGACAGGCACCACAGACGTTAAGGCCACAGCTCCTCATGGCCACATTAACAATGGAGTCGGAGAACATGAACAACTCAGTCCCAAAATCCCTCTGATTTAAGGTTCAGCCAGACCTTCCCAGAGGACCCTCATAATATGCTTGGGCCTGCCAGGTCTGTTCAGCTTTCCCCCCTGCCAGTGGATCCAACTCACCACCAGGTGGTGATCAGTTGACAGCTCTGCCCCTCTCTATACCCGAGTGTCCAAGACATATGGTCGGAGATCAGATGATACAATCACAAAGTCGTTTATTGACATCTGCTCTGGGTGTCCTGGTTCCATGCTCGAACATGGTGTTTGTTATGGACAAACTGTGATTAGCATAGAAGTCCAATAACAAAACACCACTCGGATTCAGATCAGGGAGGCCCACGTATCACGCTCCCCACGTATCACCGTCATTACCCACCTGGGCATTGAAGTCCCCCAGTAGAACAACAGAGTCCTCAGTTTGAGCACCTTCCAGCACCCCTCTCAAAGACTCCAAGAAGGCCGGTTACTCTGCACTGTGGCACAAACCACAGTGAGAGACCTATCCCTGACCTGAAGGCGCAGGGAGACGACCCTCTCGTTCACCAGGGAAAACTCCAACACATGGCGGCTAAGTTGGGGAGCTATAAGCAAGCCCACACCAGCCCGCCGCCTCTCACCATAAGCAACTCCAGAGTAGAAAAAAGTCCAGCCCTTCTCAAGAAGTTGAGTTCCAGAGCCCCAGCTGTGCGTGGAGGTGAGCCCAACTATCTCTAGTCAGTACCGTTCCACATCCCGCACAAGCTCGGGCATGTCCCAAGAGCCAGTTTCTGTGGCTGACGATCGGTTTGTCGTGGTCCTAACCTTCGACCACCACCCATTCCACAATGCACCGGCCCCTTATGGCTCACCCTGCAGGTGATGAGCCTACAGGTGGATGGTCCCACGTCGCTCCTTCGGGCTAAGCCCGGCCAAGTTCTGTGGGAAAAAACCCGACCACCAGGCGCTCGCATACGAGCCCCAAACCCAGGCCTGGCTCCAGGGTATGGCCCTGGCTGCGCCATACCAGGCGACGTCACAGTCCTGGATGTTATTTTACTCATTAGGAGTTTCATTTTAATTTATTTCATAATGATTATGGATTATATGATGATTTAAAGTGGTTAAATTAAGTCAACATTTAAGTATGTTTACTCAGAGTTTACTTACAGATGTGCAAATTCTCCCATAAAGTTTGCTTTTTATAGATCACAACTTAACACCCCAGTTGTGTGTGCGTATGCCACATTTGGTCTACTTGAATATAGTCCGAAACAGTGGTAACATTAGCCAAATTAGCTGCACAACATGTTAACAAACACATTTAGAAAGGAAATTTGGACCATTTGGGGTGATACGGTGGCGCAGTGGTTAGTAATGTCGCCTCACAGCAAGAAGGTTGCTGGTTCGAGTCCCAGCTGGGTCAGCTGGCATTTCCCTGTGGAGTTTGCATGTTCTCCCTATGTTCGTGTGGTTTTCCTCTGGGTACTTCGGTACAGTCCAAAGACATGCGCTATAGTTTACTTGAATAAACTAAATTGGCCGTAGTGTATGTGTGTGAATGGGTGTGTATGGATGTTTCCCAGTGATGGGTTGCAGCTGGAAGGGCATCCGCTGTGTAAAACATATGATGGATAAGTTGGCGATTCATGCTGCTGTGGCGACCCCTGATGAATAAAGGGACTTAGTGGAAGGAAAATGTATAAATTAATGAATTTGGAACATTTCTCAAAATATGAAATGACGTTTGTTTTGGATATAAAGTTAGAGTATGGTATTAACCCATCCAGCAAGCATATTTGAGCTTCCATGACCAAGTCTAAAATGTGGTATATTGATAAGTGCTTACACAGTATTTGAATAAAAGCCTAAATATATATATATATATATATTTATTGAAATGATCTTGTATCCTGTGTACAGTTGAGGGCAAACTATTAGCCCTCCTTTGAAATATTTATTATTTTTTAAAAATATTGTGATATGTGCTTATTTTCTTCTAGTCTTATTTGTTTTATTTTGACTGAAATAGAAGCACTTTTTACATTTTTACAAAACCATTTTAAGGTCAATATTATTAGCCCCCTTAAGCCCGTTTTCATTTAGCTTAAGAACAAACCACTGTTATAAAATGACTTGCCCAAGTACCCTAACTTGCCTAGTTAACCTAGTTAAGCCTTTAAATTGCACTTTAAACTGAATGCTAGTATCTTGAAAAGTATCTAGTAAACTATTATGTACTGTCATCATGGCAAAGATAAAAGAAATCATTTATTAGAAATTAGGTATTAAAACTGTTATGTTTAGAAATATGTAAAAAAAAACATCTCTCTGATAAACAAAAAATAAGTAAAAAAATATAATAATTCTAATTTAACAGGAGGGCTAATAATTCTGACTTTAACTCTATGTGCGTACATGTTTACATGTTTAAACAGTTTACATGTTTACTGACTACAGTACTGTGAGGTGTGGATAACACTGTTCTGAATTCAGTTATCATACTTTCCTACTGTTTAGAGCCGAGCTATCCCGCGCTAAACTGAACTGAAGCCTCTTACGCTGGGCTGGGCTAGACTGTGTAGTACAACACATTCAGAGACAGAGAGAGATACATGCAGACAACAGAGGAGGCACGTTTCACTCTGCTGAATGTCGCTGGGCTAACAGCTCTGAAGCCGAGACCACTTCTGAACCGGTAGGTTACTTAGAGTTTGCAATTCCTGAGTCGTACCACTAGTGTGCATTTGTGAGCACAGAGCGCAAACGTTACGCTCCGGTTCATGGGATGCTTTGCAACTTCTGCTTTAACTTTATTTGACGTCGCAGTGTGGGTGTCTCATCGTCTGGCTGTAGGTTATTTGTCTTCCCGTCTTAACACAGTGGTGTAATGAGATGCAAGTGTGATAAATGTGATGGATGTCTCCGCTAGACTGTGATCTGTCGCCTGTGGCCACACTCTTACATCACTCAGTCGGGAGTCCACGGCCATCGCCTGTGGATCCATAATTCTCCTTCATTTGCTCTGTGACAGATTTCTGTTTGAACTTGCATCCCCCTGTGGCGAGATGCTAATCGCTCAAAAGTACATCCCACCCTCGGCTAGCATCTTGAGCTGTTTCTTTTCAGTGTGCGGCTGAATGTGGGCATAGCCATTGTTTATGAAAGAAAAAAAACAGGTGTTTGTTTTCTCTAGAAATGCAGAAATAAGTGTATAGATCATGTGAAAATAACTTTTTTGGATGGTAGATCAAGTTTAGATGGATTTTAAGTTTGATTGAGTCTATCCTCCATTAATGGTTGACAGTTCTGATCCTGTTTGTGGCTGTTCTTTTCAATGTTAGTGCCGTCCATTTTTTTGTCCCTCTCTGTTGTCAGTTGCAGGGTAATTACAGGACTTGCATGGATATTCTGATGTTTAGCTGTTGTTTATTCATTCTGTGCATGTTTCTTTGTTTGAGTATTATTATTTATTATGATCCCCAAACTTGTTTTTCCTCAATATTTTACTTGCTTTGTCATAATCAAATATTTATCCGGTCTACTAATCTGCATTTTCTTTTGAGATGTAATTTTCTCACCTGCTGTGTTGTGACCAAAAAAATAATTTTAGTTTACATATCTGAACTTACTTTGAATTAAAAATTTAGATGAAAGGACAATTCATGGATTATTAGCTGTAATTTTTCTTTCTTTACAAACATTTCCTTGTGAATTATTTTTCATATGCGGGTGCACAGATGCAGACATGTCATTAAATTCCTGTTATCAGCTCATGGAGAAACAAAGAAATACTAAAAAATCTCCAGACAAACCATATCAATGTGTGGATTAAAAAGGTAATTTATTGGTATTTATGGTTCCATGAAGAACCTTTAACATAGAACATTTGCATTGTACAAAATATTATTAATTATGGTGTAAAAAGGCCCTTTAGGTTATAAAAATAATCTTCACAATTCACATTAAAAGATTCTTTAAGGCAGTGTTTCCCAACCATGTTCCTGGAGGCACACCAACACTACATATTTTGGATGTCTCCCTTATCTGACCCATTCATTTCAGGTTTTGGAGTCTCTTCTTATGTTCTGATGAGTTGATTCACGCTGAGTTGATCTATGCTTGATTAGGAAGAGGTTGAAAATGTGTACTGTTGGTGTGCCTTCAGGTACAGGGTTAGGAAACTGCTTTAAGGAACTCAAAACGTATTTTCTTCTACAGCATTGCTGTAAACAAACAAACACTCTATGAAATGCTGGCTTATTTAAACCCACATTGGGTGAAATGTGGACTAACCCAAACATTGGGTTAAATTTGGTCCAATTGATTTAATTAATAAAATTAACCTAGCAGTTGGGTTAGTCCGTATTATACACAAAATTGGGTTGAAATAACCCATCATTTTTTATAGTGTACAAACACATCTTGGAGCCATTCTTTTTAAATAATCACATTCTGAAGTACAATCAAGCATTTAATAATTTCATACTTTTCTGTAGGCCTGTTGGACAGATTTAAGCCATATACCTTCTGTTTAGATATCACAAAACAATTTACTATATTGCATACAGTACTGTGGCACATGCAAAGATTATTTGCCAGACTGAACTGTTGCCTGTGATATTTTTCCTAGTGATAGGGCTGAGAGCATCTTCTGACACAGTTTTATGTGCGTAGTCTAGTGAAATGCATGAAGAAAGATGATAGGAATATACGTTTTTTTGTGAGTATGTCTCTTTCACACATATAGTTGGGGAAATTGGCTATATTTCCTCAAGAGATCTTTTGCCAATTTCAGGGAGTTATTGTGATTGAGTGGTGTAGTTACAGCTGAAGACTGCACTGTGGTTGTGCTGGCAGTCTCAGTTCATATATGGGTCAGTCCACCTGCAGTTACCATCTACTGTTTTAAAGACTTCATCCGCCTGCCTCACATGGCTGCACATGGAGGAAAGATAAAGTATCTACCTGAGGGGTCTTTATATTATTGGTACTACTTTTGACCTCAATACATATACTATTATGCCTCTTTTAAAATGTAGTTAGGATGTCACATACTGAGTTCGCATTACTGCTAGTATCTTGCCCTCAGATTTAATCCATAGTTTAACCAGATCTACCAGATGGTCCTTTCTGGTTGGAAAGTTTTAGTGTCAGATAATTTTGTCATTTTGTTTTGTTGTAAGGTCATGTTATACTTCAAGTAGAATTGAAGTCGATGTAATGTATTTTTGGTAACACTTTAGTTTTAGTCACAATTTACTATTAACTATTGGCTCATTACCTGTCTATTATTAAGATATTAGCTGTTTATTAGTAGTTATATAAGTTTAATCTTATTCCACTGTACATACCTAATTCTAGACAAAACCTAAACCAAACTTCTACTAACTATTAATAAGAAGCTAATCTGAAGTTTATTAAGCTAATAGTCTTGGTTAATGGTTTGTTAATAGTGTGAATTGTGACTTAAAAGGGACCTATTATGCCCATTTTTACAAAATGTAAATAAAGTCTCTGATGTCCCTAAAGTGTGTATGCGAAGTTTCAGCTCAAAATACCCCACAAATAACCCCTTTTAGGTTTTGATCCTAATTGTGTAATTTCAGTGTCTGTCGCTTTAAATTCGAATGAGATTTTGCTCTCAGCCCTCTTTTCAAAAGAGCTACAAATGCTTATGTGTCAGCATAGTGGCAGATTCAAAAACAAGACTAATGTCCTATGCTAATGATGGAGATACCGTCACTAATGGGCGGGGCTTTCCCCCTCTGATGACACGTACAAAAGGAGAAGTGTTTTTGCACTCTGTTTTTATGAAGTGTAATTATAAAAAAATAAAATCAATACATTTTTGCTATTAGAAACTGGTTATATTCACTGTTACCACACAACTTTGTTTGAACCCCTTATAAAAGTGATATTTTTGCATAATAGGTATCCTTTAAAATAAAGTACATTTGTTTGAGTGGTTTGAAACAGCTTGGCATGCAGACTTAGACTACTGATAAGCACCTTTAACTTCCCATTGATCTGTGGCAATTATGTAATAGATGAGTGTTGCTCTGAGGTTCCACTTTCTCTCACTTCAAAATCTTTTTGTGGTCATTTTTTTTTCTGTTCAGTTTTGTTAACATCAAAATTGAAAAGCTATGTTCTCACTCAATTAGTGATGTTCAAACACTCTATTTGGGCCTCACAGTGGCGCAGTGGGTAGCACGTTCGCCTCACAGCAAGAAGGTCGCTGGTCGCTGGTTCGAGCCTCGCCAGTTGGCGTTTCTGTGTGGAGTTTGCATGTTCTCCCTGTGTTGGCGTGGGTTTCCTCCGGGTGCTCCGGTTTCCCCCACAAGTCCAAAGACATGCGGTATAGGTGAATTGGGTAGGCTAAATTGTCCGTAGTGTATGAGTGTGAATGGGTGTGTATGGATGTTTCGCAGAGATGGGTTGCAGCTGGAAGGGCATCCGCTGCGTAAAACATATGCTGGATAAGTTGGCGGTTCATTCCGCTGTGGCGACCCCAGATTAATAAAGGGACTAAGCCGAAATGAAAATGAATGAATGAATGAATGAAACACTCTATTTTGCATTATATTTTTTATAGATCAACATTGTGTACTCTAAAAACAATATTGGTCATTTTAGCTAAAATAAATAGAACAAACTCAATACTCGAACAATACATAACTGTCAAAGCAATGTCTCAGATTCAGTATAGTCAAGTATAGTCAGTATAGTCTTTTTATTATCAGTCAATCTGAAAAACCTTCATTTTTAAAAATAAGCTCCAGTATAATAAGGCAAAGGCAAACAGTCTGAAACTTTGTTAAAAGTAAAGTTCATAGATTATTCTGTTCTGATGCTATGTTTACACCCGGCTGCAAGTGGCATGACCTGAATGCAACCTTTTGTAATTCTTTTGATGCATGACGCTGTTAGCATGCAACTGTTTTATTTTTGATCTACACAAAGCAAGGTGAAGTGGATTTTTAACAGTCACTTTGTCACAGTGGTTAAAATGGTTATGTCTATGGTATAGACTTGGTGTTTGGATCACAGAAAAGCCAATGCAATGCTTGTATTTTCCACAACTCTGCACAGGACAGCATATTGCGATTCTCTGAGGCATCTCTATCTTTTTGTTGCTTGAGTAATCCTGTGTTTGTATTTACTCACCTCCCACTGCTTGTGTCAGACGAAATATAAAAGTAGCCTTTTTGGAATCTTAGTTTTAATAAAAAGCTTAAACAAGTAATAATCTAACAAACAAATAACTTTAATGCATGATAGATATCAGACACATATGCCAATATTCAATAAATCATGCATTGCATTAGAACAAGTCAGTCAAACTGGCATCAGCTGACGTTAAGCTTTTCCTGGCATGTACTGTACCATACTACCAATCCAGTTTTGACACCTAGCGGTCTATTTAAATCCATTTATTCAGAGTTCCTTCCCAAATAACCAGCCTGATCTCATGAGGAAACGTAACCATTTAACATTTTGTCAGTTTAGTGGCTAACCGTCATTGGGGGATGAGCAAATCGTACTAAATTGTACGAATGAGATCATACAAATTCATACAAATTAGCCACTAAATCAAAAAAATACGAATTGCTATGAGATAGCTTTGAAATATCCTATAGTAGCTCTAGCATTGTCTGATTCTTTTCAGTTCAGCATTAACATTATCATCTTGAATGTTTCTGACTGTATAAATAATTATGCACTCATTTGGGTCTGTTCTGTTACCCCCATGGGGGTTAGACTTGCTCCTGCTCCCCGCTTTGTCTATGTCAGGGTTCCGTTGTGTCCATGTGCTTTTGTTGTCGTCATGTGATTCCTTTTGTTCTGTTTTCCCGCCGTTTTCAATGTTTATTAGTTTCACCTGTGTTCACCCCTGTATCCAATTATCCCTCTTGTATTTATACCCCTCAGTTTGTTTTAGTCTTGGTCCGGTATTGTATTGTCTCAGCCTTGATGTGATGTCTACGTGTCCTGTCTCCTCCAGTGCCCTTGTATTTCGTAAGTGTTTGTTAAATAAATTTGTGTTTTGTTTACTATCATGTTCCTGTGCCTTCATGTCCCGAATCGAGCGTGACAGTCCACGCATGGACAGAATCACACCACCAGTGCTAACTGTTTGCTTATCTTTACTTCATTTCTATTAAGCATATTTGAAGAAAGCGATCCTGACTGAATTCAATATAATGAACATACACTGTATTGATATCGAGGGCAGTTCAAAATACAGTGAGTAATTATTTGTTAATTAAACTAGTAGAGTGTCTTTTAAGAATATTCAGATGTATTTCCTTGGTTGTTCATCACAGCACCAAATGCGTGAAGACTTTTTTTTTTTTTTTTTTTTTTTTTTTGATGATGATTAAAAAAAAATGGAAGAGAAATTCTGCAAGACAAACTACATTAAAGACAAAACACTGAATTAAACTGCATAGAGGCTAAGCAAAGAGATATACAGATGATTTTACAGCTGAATAATTAGATTAGAGTTAATGGCACAGTAAAGTCAGAAGTCATAATAATCTTATTAAAATGAGTTGATATTTAATAATGTAGTTGTTAATGTAAAATGTAGTTAAAAAGGTAATGTTAAATATTAACCTTTTGAAATGAAAGCCTGTTTTCACTTCAAACTGATTTACATTGCCAGATTTGGATCAGTATTTTAATGTATTTCTTTACATTACTACACTAATGTATTTGTGTTTTATGCTAAATGAAATGACTGCTTTCTGAAATGGCTGCAGAGTGTGCGTGTGCGTGTGTGTGTGTGTGTGTGTGTAATAACTGACTTATGTTAACCTCCGATAATTTGAACATCTTTGACCTTTATGACTTCAGTACCTACATGCATTTATTGTTAGAACACAGTAATAGTCTGTAGCCAGTTTAAGAGCTGCACAAATCCAAGGTCATATTCACGTGCTTTTTTTTCTTTTTTCTAATTCACTGCAATTTCTTAGACATTGTATGCAGTCATTGAACTTTGAGGACTTTTTAATGCTTTTATTTGTACCGACTATAATGTGGAAATGCTCACACCATCTTTCATATGTATGAGGTCAATAAGGTGTTTCAGAGAGTCATTCACAAAGCTTGCACTTGCATTTACATTTTTCTTTATTTGTCTTTTTAATCTTGTTCTAAATATATTCTTAAATATTTAAACATTTGGCAGACACTTGCTTTATATCTGTTTAATATATAAAATATATTTGGCTTTAATTTGCAATAATAATAATAAAAAAAACATTCAGCATAGATTTTACAATGCACCGTGTCACCCCACAGTATTATTTTATTCATCATTAATTCATTTTCTTTTAGGCTTAGTTCCTTTATTAATCAGGGCTCGCCACAGCGGAATGAACCGGAATGAACATACAGTACGGACAATTTAACTTACCGAATTCACCTATACCACAAGTCTTTGGACATGACTACCCAGTGCGCCAGCGTGTTATTTTACAATAGAATATTTAATTTCTGTACGTCAATACTGTTAGACTCTCCAGAAAACCATATTGAACTGTTTATTTTATTTATTTATTTGTTCTATTGTATTAACTCTCTTGTAATTTATTTATATTTTATGTAAATGCACTCAATATAATGAATTCTTCCCTAATATAGTTAAATCATCTTGTGAAATTATATTTAAATCTGAATATATATTGCAGAAATACAAAATAGCGCAGTATCAGTTTTTTTTCCAATATTGACTTAATATGGCTGGTTCGAGTCCCGGCTGGGCCAAGAGGCATTTCTGTATGGAGTTTCATGTTCTCCCAATGTTGGTGTGGGTTTCCTCCGGGTGCTCTGGTTTTCCCTCACAGTAAAAGACATGCGCTATAAGTGAATTGAATAAACTAAATTGGCCGTTGTGTGTGTGAATGTGAGAGTGTATGGGTGTTTCCCAGTACTGGGTTGCAGCTGGAAGGGTATCCGCTGCGTAAAACATATGCCGGAATGAATGAATGAATGATTTAATATCTGTCAATATTAATATCTACAATAACTTCAAAACAATGAAACATTGTAATATTTACCATTGCTGGGATACAAAATATGATGTAATATATCAGTCATATCTCTACATACAGTTTTAATGCTCTATAATGTGTAGACGTCCACCATGACTGAAAGTCTCTTCCGCCGTGGGCACATTTTTTATGCTCTTTATTCCTTCATTCTCAGTAATCATGAAAGCACAAAACCCATTGTGCTCGCTCATCTCTCAAGAGAGTTACAGAGCTTTTGACTTTGTAAAGGACAAAGTCATGAAAGATGAGCTGAATTTAATGCGCAGGCTTCCTTCAATTCATACTCGCGAGCTAAACACTGATTTGAATCTGAAAGAGAAATGGATGTAGTTGAAGTATAAAATGCTGTAGTGAAGAGAACCGGGAGATAAACTGAAAGATTGATGCTGATCAGATTGTGTGCAAATTGTAGATCAGAGCTGTTTAACTGTGGCAACCTAAAGATGAACTGTCTGCGCAAATCCAAACACCTGTTTCCATCTCTGATGAAAACTAACTGCGCCGCACTGAGTCCATTACACTAATGTCAATAAAAAACCCACAGCACATCAGGAGTTTAAATACAGTATAAGCAGGCGGTGTTTTATTGTGTACTTTTCTGATTTATTGTTTCCCAGTAAAACAGCTGCCGATTTTACAACGATGGTTAAATTTTTATAAGCATTTCTGAAAAATAACTTTGCTTTGCTTTGGCAAAAAAATAGTTGGCCTGTTGGAATGAGACTCAAGGCAAGGGTGATGAATTCACGTCACGCTGTAAATAAGACAATACTCGTAAATCTTGATTTACTCTACTGCAGTCCTGGAAGTTTTTATTACTTCGCCGTCTATCATAAACCTGGTATACTGCTTTCAAAAGTTACATTCATAAAAGTTTTGTGCACTGCTTTCATAGACTGGGTTGACGCCCATATGTTAGATTTCATGGTTTGTCTATTAATAGAAGCATAATTTCCTAGTTTATTTTTCTTTTCCTCTTTCTTAATTAGCTGTAGTTAACCAGATATTTAAATCTCACTCACAATCCTTCGGATTAGCCCCTTATCTATCAGGGCTTGCCACAGTGGAATGAACCGCCAATTACTCTGTCATGTTTTATGCAGCGGATGCCCTTCCAGCACTGGGAAAAACCCATACACTCAATTATTTGTTTAACCAATTTACCTATACCGCAAGTTTTTGGACTGTGGGGGAAACCAGAGTACTGGGAGGAAACCCACGTGAACACTCCAGCAACCTTCTTGCTTTGGGGCTGTGAGGCGACAGAGGCTAGCCTATTTAAATCTGCATACTTAAAAACTAAAACTTTTTTCTAGAAGTGACTATTTCAAGAGCTCCTTCACATCACATCACGCTTAATCAATCAAAGAGTTTAAGTCAAACTTCTATATAAAACAAACCAAATGGTTTGGTTAAAAATGTAATTTTTATTTATAGCAGTGTTTCTCAACCATGTTCCTAGAGGACCACTAGCTCTGCACATTTTTAGCACATGTCTCCTTAACGAAATACACTTGATTCAGATCATCAGCTCATTAAGAGAGACTGAAAGACATGTAATGGGAGTGACAGACAAAAGAGACATCCAAAATATGCAGTGTTTGTGGTCCTGCAGAAACGTGGTTGAGAAAAGCTGTTTAGAGTATAAGTGAAGCTACAAAAGATATTGAATCTGTTAAATATCTTGAATGTGTAAACTAGTGTGTATTTTTGAAGTATAAACCAATCGACACAGCTAGAATTTTAGAATGTAGATCATTGAACAGGCAATAATGAATGTCAATGTATACTGGACATAAGCCTTTAAGTCATCAAAATAATATTGCAAGTAAGCATTCAATTGATCAAAAGAATCCAGACAATGTATTCTGGCATTCTGATATTCAGAAAAATATTAAACGACTGTTTTCAACATTGATTATAAGAAATATTACTTGAGCACCATATGTTGGAATAATTTCTGAAGGGTTGTTTTACACCAAAGACTGGAATAATGGCTGCTGCCAATTTAGCTTTGTCACCACAGAAATAAACTGATATATTTAAAATATATTAAAAGGACAGTTATTCTAAATGACTAAAATGTATTTATTAAATGTATTTATTAATTAATTTATTATTAATTATTATTAACCCCCCAAAAATACATCCTTGTTGAGTAAAAAGATGCAAAAATCAGTCTGTCCCCCAACATTGGAACAGCACTGCAAGTCAATTACACAAGTCGATATATAGTATATAGATGTATAGTGCTTATTTCCATATCTTTGAAGGCAGACTATCAGAAGTATTTGGTTTTTCTTTTTTTTGTTCAACACTTGACGTATTATTACAGCCACTTGCTATTCAATCTGTTTTTCTATCTATTTATTCAAAATGCTACATACACTGTGTTAGATTAACCGGGAACTGGCATACCATTTTGTTGGTCTGATTGCTTCTATTGTTCTTCCCATTTGTAAGCCACTTTATATAAAAGCATCTTCTAAATGATTAAATGTAAATATAAATCTTACGCTGCAACCTGACACTTTGCAACGTCTTCTCAGAGCGGTTCTGTTTCAGGGCTTTGTTTTTCATTAACGACTTTACTTTTTAAAACAGAAAGTATAAAAAAGA
>CAIGQW010055024.1:6801103-6821649 GCA_903798125.1 Danio choprae
CATCCATCCATCCATCCATCCATCCATCCATCCATCCATCCATCCATGTCATGAGCATGAAATGTCCCATTTTTTTCTGCAGCAACGTTTCTTTGAATATTATGACCGTAACACATTACTAGTGTTGATTGTAATAAATCAGATGCTTGTTTGTAGTAAAATTCCTTATTAATGCCCCTTTTTTACATTTGTAAGCCTCCTTGCTTGGTTTTGTAGACCTGTTGCTTCTGTAGCTGGTGTAGTCAGGACTAATTTCTCATACCCCTTCGATTGTAGTGTAGTCAAAAATCTCTTTTTGAAGAGCTATATGGCCCTTACCCCTATGCCTCTAAGTAAAAGAGAATTGGGACACCCCTACCCCTTCACATAAACATGCAAACCGATGGGGTAGGGCTGATGAATTAGGGATCAGGCCTTAATGCATTACCCATATTCGAAATTGGTCCTCTGCTGTTTATGAACCCAAGTTGCGCACACATGAGTGAGAGTGAGCACGCGCACACCTGGATAACTGGACAGCTATTGCAAACGAGGAGCAATTAGGGGTTAGGTCAAAGGCACCTCAGCGGGGTATCGAAGATGGAGAGAGTGCGGTTCATTCACTTTCCCCATCTTCAATTTGTGTCGGAACCGTGAATCGAACCTGCAACCTTTGGGTTACAAGTCCAACTCCTTAACCATTGAGATCTTTGCATTACAGCCAATCGCATGTGTTCCTGTTGAGCTTATTGGTTCATACGCCAATCAAAAGTATTAGATTAGTCATACTCATTCACTATTGCTCATGAAGTGCAGAAATACATTACATTACATTACATTAGACCAGTGGTTCTCAATTCCGGTCCTCGGGCCCCCCTCTTATTTGACGCACAAGGATCAGTAAATGGATCTCTCTTTTCACGAGTTGATGATCTGAATCAGGTGAGTCAGCCTGATCTCACGAGAAAACTTAAGTATCTTACGTTTTGTCAGTTCAGTGGCTAATTCGTATGAGTTCAGTCGTACGAAAATGTAAGATTTTAAATAGGAGGCGTGGCACCCAACCCAACCGTCATTGGCCGATAAGCAAATCGTACTAAATTGTACGAATTAGATCGTACAAATTCATACAAATTAGCCACTAAATCAAAAAGTTACTAATTTCCGTGAGATTGCGTTCGGTGTGTTAAGTAAGGAAGACATTCAATATGGAACAGAATTGAGAACCACTGCATTAGATGAACAAAAATATACCACACGACTGCTATATTTTAATGCACAAGTAATTTTACTTTAATACCCCTTTTCAAAAATATACCTGAACATGGTTTTGCATCTTAAACTAATAAAGTGAATGAATTGCATTTGCAATTACATTAGAAGGCTCGAGGTACATAAGCATTTGTGTCATGCCGAAACTCTCAGGCAAAAACTCAATTACAAAATGAAATCTACTTTATGAACTGTCTGTCATAATGCGAGCTGTCCTGAATAATTAAAGCAAATCCTTTTCTCAAAGGACAACTGCACACATACACAACATGTCAACAGATATTGTGTTTTTTTTCAATGTATTTATGTGACGTCCATTTTAAACCTGAAAGGTGAAATAAAACTGCAAAAGATCTTGATTTCAACAGATTTGTCTTCTATAATGTTTACCTTTGTTAAAAATCTGAAAATTATTATTTGTTGTGTTTATTTATTTACTTTTAAATTAGCCAAAGCAACATTTGTCACATTACTTTTTTTATTATTTATTTTTTAATTCATTCTGCAGATTTCCAGATTTGTATTCAGACAATTTTGGGGGGATTTGCATTAACAGTTTACCATTGCACAAATAGAAGCTCATAATAGCAACATTATGAGCAGATTTATGTTCTTTTTGTAGCTTTTAACCAGCGTGTTATGATCAAATTATGGTCATATCTGTCTAGGGCCGATGGGGCTCACTGTTGAGCATGCTAAAAATGCAAAATATGAGGTGCAAGGTGGAACTAACAGGTAAACAAACCCATTAATGGTGCTCTTCCCCTGGCTGCTCTTTGAGAATGAGGTCACACAGGTGACCAGTCAGCGCTTCCCCATGGACCTTTTGTTTTTCAGGAACAGCTGGTCAATTAATTGGCTGAGAAATCTCAAGTTTATGGGTGTTATGTTTATTGTTGGTTTTATGGAAGTTAAGAACACCTGTCTAAATAGACTTTTTAGGCTATTTTGGTCTGTGTTTGGTTTATGAAAATTGGCTCTCAGAGACCAGAATCTTTATAACCTAATAAAACTGTATGTAAGTACAGTTGTGGCCAAAAGTTTTGAGAATGACACAAATATTAGTTTTCACAAAGTTTGCTGCTAAACTGCTTTTAGATCTTTGTTTCAGTTGTTTCTGTGATGTACTGAAATATAATTACAACCACTTCATACGTTTCAAAGGCTTTTATTGACAATTACATGACATTTATGCAAAGAGTCAGTATTTGCAGTGTTGGCCTTTCTTTTTCAGGACCTCTGCAATTCGACAGGGCATGCTCTCAATCAACTTCTGGGCCAAATCCTGACTGATACCAACCCATTCTTTCATAATCACTTCTTGGAGTTTGTCAGAATTAATGGGTTTTTGTTTGTCCACCCGCCTCTTGAGGATTGACAACAAGTTCTCAATGAGATTACGATCTGGGGAGTTTCCAGGCCATGGACCCAAAATTTCAACGTTTTGGTCTCTGAGCCACTTAGATATCACTTTTGCCTTATGGCACGGTGCTCCATCGAGCTGGAAAATGCATTGTTCTTCACCAAACTGTTGTTGGATTATTGGAAGAAGTTGCTGTTGGAGGGTGTTTTGGAACCATTCTTTATTCATGGCTGTGTTTTTGGGCAAAATTGTGAGTGAGCCCAGTCCCTTGGATGAGAAGCAACCCCACACATGAATGGTCTCAGTATGCTTTACTGTTGGCATGACACAGGACTGATCGTAACGCTCTTTCTTCTCCAGACAAGCCTTTTTCCAGATGCCCCAAACAATCGGAAAGGGGCTTCATCTAACTGGACTTTACTAAAACATGTTAAGCTGCTTTGACACAATCTACATTGTAAAAAGCGCCATATAAATAAATTTGAAATAATTGAATTGATCGGAGAATATGACTTTGCCCCAGTCTTCAGCAGTCCATTCGGCATACTTTTTGCAGAAGATCAATCTGTCCCTGATGTTTTTTTTTTTTTGGAGAGAAGTGGCTTCTTTGCTGCCCTTCTTGACACCAGGCCATCTTCCAAAAGTCTTCGCCTCACTGTGTGTACAGATGCGCTCACACCTGCCTGCTGCCATTCCTGAGCAAGCTCTGCACTGGTGTTATTCCGATCCTGCAGCTGAATCCTCTTTAGGAGATGATCCTGACACTTGCTGGACTTTCTTGGACGCCCTGAAGCAACAAGAATTGAACCTCTTTCCTTAAAGTTCTTGATGATCCTATAAATTGTTGATTTAGGTGCAATCTTAGTAGCCACAATATCCTTGCCTGTGAAGCCATTTTTATGCAACGCAATGATGGCTGCACACGTTTCTTTGCAGGTTACCATGGTTAACAATGGAAGAACAAGGATTTCAAGCATCACCCTCCTTTTAACATGTCAAGTCTGCCATTCTAACCCAATCAGCCTGACATAATGATCTCCAGCCTTGTGCTCGTCAACATTCTCATCTGAGTTAACAAGACGGTTACTGAAATGATCTCAGCAGGTCCTTTAATGACAGCAATGAAATGCAGTGAAAAGTTTTCAGGATTTTTTTCAGGATTTAGTTCATTTTCATGGCAAAGAAGGACTATGCAATTCATCTGATCACTCTTCAGAACATTCTAGAGTATATGAATATTGCTAATATTTATGTAATTCTCAAAACTTTTGTCCACGACTGTACAGCTCTACCTGTGATATCAATAGTAATTGGACATGTTGCTATAATAGGAAATCTTGTTCTTTTACAAAAAGGAGAAACTCTTTAAAAGTTGGCTTCGGGTCATTAAGGAGAGTGGATTTTTGAAGGTTCACTGTGATGATATTAATTGGCACAAAGATAGTGAAACAACTTAAGTCTCACTTGTGCACTTTCACACAGGTGGCACTTTCAATGGACAGTGTTACTTATTCATGTTAATTATCTCAACGATATGTTAGGAGAGTCTGTTTTCACCTGCTCCATCAGAAATTACATTATTGTTCAGTGGGCATATCACCTTACCAGAACCTTTTATAATCAGACAAGTTTAAATTGTGAAGATTTTCACACCCTTCCTTTAGAGAACATCAAGGAAATCTCTAAGGACAGCTTTCAAATCTCTTTGTTTTTTTTACCCCTAAGCTTTTGGGAAGAATTTTAATTGTCATGGCGATACAGGTCACCTACGAATTTAACATTAACACCATGCAGTCAACTGATTAATTTAGTGAATGCAGGGAGTTCCATTAGCAATATGGAAATCTCTCACACACACACACACACACACACACACACACACACACACACACACACACACACACACACACACAAATCTATTGATGTTTAGGAGATACTCTGCTTTGTTAAGGCACATATGAATGAATTGGAAACCTCCAAATGCAAATGAAAAAAGTTGCACTGATTTTAAGGTAAGTTTTTAAAATAACTTATTAATTGTATATGTTGCATTTTACATCAAAAACATACTTTTAACCAAGTGCTTGGTCAATAAATCAGAATATAGTAACAACCTGATCATTTGTGTTTCTGAATTAAACATTAAATCAAAAACAGGGACATTATCATACCAAAGGCTGTTTATTATTTTGACAAAAATCATTTGTGTCTATTATAGCTCTTGATATTTCTGATGAGACAATTTGTGAATTGAAATTTTAAGTGATTATGCCTCTAATTGTCATTTATAAGCTCAGGTTGAAATGTTTGTTATCGGTTGCACTCATTGGTTACTTGTTAGTTAAACTCAGCATTAACAAAAAAAGAAAAGTAATAAAATCTGATGCAATGTGCACAGATCTAAATGTAATGCCACAAAATTGACATTCTGTGTTCATTTTCACATTTGACAATTTGCATATAAGATGTAAACATTTACTTTCATTGTGCAGGGACTTTTTGCTCTCTGATATTGTGGGCATTTTCATTCAGTTTGGTGGCATTTTTCCCACAACCCTCTGTTAAGTTTCGACCTTGCCTTCAGACAGGATTAAAGTCAGGAGATGGTTAGCAATGCTGATTATTTCCAATGTTTTTATATCAAGCTCAGCATTTAATCATTCGCTGCATACGGTCTGTTAGACTCAACTGGCCTATTGTTACCTTTGGCTTGCAAAAAAAGAAAGTTTCACTTTCCAGTTTGGTTTAAGACAAGGATAATAAGTATAGGATGCATTTCAGATTTTCCAATAAGAGTTCAATGTGGTATTGACCTTTTTAAGAAACTGTTCTACACTATAAAAAAATGCTGGGTTCCACACAAACCTTCAGGTTGTCCCAACACAAATGGTTTAAGTTAACTTAATAGTTTTTACAGATTTAAGTGGATTGAACATAAAAGAATTAAGTTGCCCCCCCCCCCCCAAAAAAAAAACAACTGTAAGAATTGTAACACTGATTTTAAATAAGTATTTTGAACAAGCAGTAAAAGTAATTTTTTTCATAGCAATACCTCAAAAGAACTTACACATAGTTATTTCTACCTGTCTTTCTTTCTTAGTCGGTTTCTCTCTCTCTCTTTCTGCCTTTAGTGACCCAGGGGTGCCTATGTAGTTTTGACTCCTGCGGTCCTGCAGGGATTGGGGGAAGCGACAGAATAAAGATGGACACATTTGATAGAAAGCCATTTGGACCCGCATGTTCTTCTCACCAGGGCTCCCATGAGACAGGACAGCTGACGCTACTCATATTAAAGAAAAAAATACGGTTCTGTCCAGGCTCGCACTACACAGGCAAAGGTCAAAACTATACTATTGGAACCAAGGCACTCCATTAACTATGGCCATAAGATGTCATAGTTGTCACCAAATATACGAAGCTCTGTGTTGCTTTGGTGTTGTTTCTTGCAAAGCAGCATTTCGGGTTCAGCACAGTTCATTGACATATGTCTGGGTTCGGTAACGTTTTCTTTTGTTTTTGTTTTTAAAGAAATTGATATTTTTGTTTAGCAAAGATGTGTTAAACTAAAGAAAGGAGCAGACACATTTATATATTATAATTTATTACTATTTCAACAAAAAAAACATTGCTCAACACTGTAGATCCTATTAAGAAGAAATGTTTCGTGAGCATCAGATCAGCAAGATGCATTTCTGCAGGATAATGTGACTATGCAGATTGACTTTTAATTATATTGTAAGATATTAAAAAAATGCACAAAGAACCGATACATTTGAAATATTTGTAATTTCAGCAATTTCAGCTCATACCTTTATTGTAAACATAAAGAGAAGCAAAAAATATGTTCATAATACTACATATACAAATGATTTCAGCGATGAAATGCATTGTGGGTTTCTAAGCACACTGCAATAATGTTTATTTGCCACAGGAATGTGTGTTAGAGTTGTCTATGTAGCTGTCTATATAAATCTTTTTGAAGTGACTATACTGTTACAGGCATGCAAAATTGACCAGTAATTAAAGTAATGTAACATGTTTACGTCTGCTGGCTACTGTATATTACATTAAATGTGTCATTTTTGTGCATTGTGTCCTATTGCTATGCCTGATGTGAGCTGGATTTTGGGTTTTGATAAGTGACCTTTTTCTTGGTGTTGACTTCAAGTCACAGAAGCAGTTGATCAAACTTTTATTCAATACAGAACATTTTATATATGTTGTACAGTTCATTTCATTTCCATCTGGAATTACCATTTTCTCACTTTCTGGAAATGGAACAAAGCGAGTATATATATATTTTGAATGCATGCAGCACTCATATATGAATATTGCATTTGACTTAATGCTGTTTTTTCTCTTTTCTTATGGGCAAATGTCTTTTTTTCTTGCCATCCCTTGGGCTGATGGGATTGGATGGGGAATTTCTTCACAGTAAAACAGCACTGAGCAGCTTTTGGTCTTCAAATATGCATTCGTTCAGCACACGCAGGCTGCTTTTTTTTGACTGCCGTTTCACATGATGCCATGCTTTAGGCGTGCACTTGACAAGCATAAAGGGCTTGAAGGTCATTAATATTTTATGTATGAATTTTTGCTTTTATTTTTATTGCATCCCCCTTTTAATATCCGCCAAGTATTCTAAGTGATGAGAACCAGCGGTTTACAAAAAAAGAAAAAATTAAACTACTTCAAGCATTTAGAGAGAAGAGACTGCTTATGATGTGCTCAAACAGTAAACAAACTGTGCAGATCTGCATTTGGTATAAGAAGAACATATAAAGCACCTTGGAAATGTTGAGGTAATGTTTCAACATTGTGGCGATCTACATGATTCATGGATGATTCAGAAATGATCCCGCTGCCGTCTCATTGCTGGGGAGAAAATTAAAGAATGCTGGATCCGTTTGCTCTGGAGGTACTGGCGAAGACCCAACAGCAAATTCTCCAGCCGGGCTGAATTCATAAATCGCCCATTTACCATTAGCGACCCCAATATCTGTCACAGCAGTAGAATTATGGCCTTTCAAATGAAAATATCAAGTATTTTATTGAAATAAGAAAATGTCCCCAGGTCCTCCTACAGCAAATGAAATTATGCATGACCTCTTCATTATTGAGTTTAATAAGTGATCCCACAGTCCACCATGCTCTTGAAAAATGAGACAGGGAGAAATGAGATAAAGACAGCAGATTTAAGTGCTACATGCCAACATGACCACACACCAAGATCAAAAGCCTGAATATATTACACATATTGGTGAAAATTGTGAACTCAACCCTTTCTGTGGCTCGTTTTCTATCTTTTATTATGTTTTTTCAGTGCATCTTTTGTGACCACTTGTGTTCAGATTTCAATCCCCTCAGATCAAAACCATTTCCTCTTTTTTTTGCCATCCTTTGCTTTCACAGGAGCATTTAGTGAATAAAACGAATGTAAATGGAAAATGCAAATCCATTTGTTTTGCTATAGCACAGTATAAATACCTTCCAATTCCATAGCAGTCACATGTTACTGTAGGTCAACATGCAGAGAGTAGATGGTCTTTTGAGGCTCTAGAAATGCATTCGATGAGTATTTATACAATGGTATAAATCTGATCGAACGTCTTCGACTGCCTCTGGAGGTTCAAAATAGAAAAGCTCACAACATTTTAGACCATTTAATCTTTTTACAGCTGGGCATTTAACGTTGTTTGGTTGTGATTATTTACCCTAACCCTTCACTCTCATTTTGGCTTCTAATGTGTCCCTCGTTTGTCAACAATGCCTGAATGACATAAATGGGTTTTTTTTTTGGGTTCAGAATATTTGCTATATTAGTCCATTTTGATATCCTTTTTAATCTTAAGCTGTGTATTTTTTTAATCTTAAGCTCTGCAACACATTTTTTGCTTATGGTGGTAGCTTGAGAGGAATATACAAACACGCTCACAAGCTCCTGATCATTTTTTGAGGTGTTGAATGAGCCGATTTGTCAATCTATCTGAAGGTCAAGCGCTGTATGATGTGTCATGCATAACAGGATTATCAGAGATGATACACTGTAAAAAAAAAAGAAAGAAAGAGCGTTTTTTTGTTGACTCAACTTAAATTGAGTCACGTGCAGCACTTGGGTTAAAAGGTGAGCAAACTCAATAAAGCTGTGCAGCAAGGTGAATTCATAATTTTAAGTTGAGTCAACTTTTTTTACAGTGAAGTTTACAGCTGACTAAGATTTATAATTCACACACGACTAGTGTAACGAACACAGTGGATGACCATTCATCCATCTCTCCTGAATATTGACTGGTTGCCACCTCGGTAGTACTTCCGCGTAGCCATCATTCACAAGCTCTGTGTTTACGTCTGTTCACTGCGAAGTATTGCCAGTTCACTGCCTTACTAAGGGTTTTCTATATCACTGTGTTTGCCATTGTATTTTGACCCTTGCCTGCCTTTTTGACTTCTGCCTTTGGATCTTGGACTTTGCCTTGTTTGCTTGGTTGGACTGCCTTACAGTGTTTTGGACTTTTGCCAGTCATCGACTACGCTTCTGCCTGTGTTTACATGCACGCTGCTTGTTTAATAAACCTCCAGCATTTAGATCCATCCAGCCTCTATGTCGTCACCTACGGCTCCCTCCCAACTAGGGTGACTAGGCAAAACAGCTAATGCTAACGCTGCCCCTATAGCATTATGGCAGTATGCAGAGAAAGAGACAAAAAGCCGCTTTGTGATTGGTTAAAACATGCTTTATGTGACCAAGATAGTGTTAAAGTTTGGGTTTCCTGGTGCTGAAAATGAAAACTTAAGTTTTTAGCAAACATTCAGCTTGTATCAATATTAAACGCTTGTGACAGTGAAAGAGAGAGATAGAGAGAAATTTGTACCTTGTATGCTCGCGCTTAGTATTAACTTTTTTAATGTTTTGACATTTTAGGTTTTGTGACAAATTGTAGTAGAGTCACAAACTACTTACAGTACAGTACAGTACCACTTCAATGAACACTCAATTTTTGTATTTATTTAACTGGCAATGTGTGAAATTGTCCCACCACTGATGTTGACGGTGGTACTTGGGTTTGTTGTTTGATGATGGCGATCAAAGCACATGA
This sequence comes from Danio choprae, assembly GCA_903798125.1. Lineage (NCBI taxonomy): Eukaryota > Metazoa > Chordata > Actinopteri > Cypriniformes > Danionidae > Danio > Danio choprae. The sequence goes on from CAIGQW010055024.1 coordinate 6,810,815, forward strand.
GTGTTGAACATTATTGTAAGACAGCGTATTGCTGGTACGAGATTTCACTACCACATCACAGACAATATTGCCTTAATTCTTCTCACAATGTCAGTGTGTATTATCCGGCTGAGGTTCCACAGACACTCTCCCGTAACATTTCCCTGTGGATTGTTGTGTGACCATGTCGGAAGCGAGTGTAGTGCCAGGACAGGAATCACACCATGTTGACATGCAATCTCAAGTAAGGGCCAAAACTGTGTTTTTTTAACAGAAACCAGTTACCAAAAATTGCTCTTCTGACGCTTTGCCTAAATATAATGCTATATCATGCATAGGAATTGTATAGAATGCCTAGGAAAATCATGCAAAATCTTTACAAAAACTGATATTTCATACTTTGCCTAAAACCATCAGGCATTCTATACATTTCCTAGGCATTCTATACAATACCGGGATTTTACACATTGACAGTAACATACATAAAAATGACCTAAGGATAAGATAAGGCTTAGTTTGACAAAAACGCATCTTAAAACCAGGTGTAAATGTAACCGGTCAGACAGACAGGTGAATCCTTTAGCAGGGTCAGCACCGTCTCTTTTTCGCCCAGCTGTTTACGCCTTTTCTTTCTAACACAAAACAGTGACTATAAAGAGAAATACGACTGTACAGAAAGACGTCAGCAAAACATGTCTCTCATTGGTATTCATTGGCCCAGGGAATGTGAGATGGGCATCACAGTTTTCATTTAATCAGGTTCTTATAGAGGGTCAGGAGCGAAGCCTGTGTGAGTTGGCGCTGAGAGGGTGCGGACTGTTAAAGGAGATTACAGGGGGATTGGCAAGGTGGCGAAGCCAAGAAGCAATAGAACCTGAAGCAGAGTTAAGTAATTGGATTCTTGTTGGGTAAATGAGTGGATGTGAGATCATGTGTGAGTGTGAATGTGTCCAGGGAAGGACATTCATTGAAAGTAGCATGTAGAAGGAGATACATGCCGTAACCCCTTTTCAAAAACACACTTGTGGTCCTGCACACACACCCTATCCTGGTTTTTAAATAATCACTAGAGGTGACAAGTGTGGATGGAGTCAAGTAAAATGCATTATCAGCAAACTCCCAAACAGTACTGGACCTCAGATTGCTATGCAGTATGCACTATTAATGTGTTTCAGAGGACAAAAAAAATGTGCACTTTCTGAAATAAATAGCAGTGTTTGCAAGACAACAACGTAATTGATATCATTTTAGATTTGTGGTTTTAGGTTTATGTTTTCTGCAGATAAAATGCGTCCTTCGTGTCAAATGCTACTCAGTTTGCTTTATAGTTTAGTTCTAATACTATGATAGTAGAATTTTATATTTTCATTTGAAAGGCCATAATTTTGCTGCTGTGACATATTGGGGACACTAATGGTAAATGAGGGATTTATGGATTCAGCTTGGCTGGACAATTTGCTTTTGGGTCTTTGCCAGTACGTCCAGAGCAAACTGATCCAGGGTCCTTTAATGATTAGAACATTACAGTCATGTGACACTGAAGAATAAAAAAATTCAACTTTTACATCACAGGAATAAATAGCATGTAATGGCATCTTTCATTCATTCATTTTCATTTCGGCTTAGTCCCTTTATTAATCTGGGGTTGCCACAGCGGAATGAACCGCCAACTTATCCAGCATATGTTTTACGCAGCGGATGCCCTTCCAGCTGCAACCCATCACTGGGAAACACCCATACACACTCATTCACACACATACCCTACGGACAATTTAGTCTACCCAGTTCACCTATACCGCATGTCTTTGGACTTGTGGGGGAAACCGGAGCACCCGGAGGAAACCCACGCCAACACAGGGAGAACATGCAGGTGAGAACCAGCGACCTTCTTGCTGTGAGGCGAACGTGCTACCCACTGCGCCACTGTAATGGCATCTTAAAATGTGAAAATATTTATTTTAATTTGTATATACAGTACTATTTCACAATGACTACTTTTCATCAAATAAATGCAGTCTTTGTCACCATAAACAATTTGCTAAAATTAATGAAAATACCAATTACAGGCCCTGATCCTTTTTTTCATTGTTTCATTCATTCATTCATTTTCTTTTCGGCTTAGTCCCTTTATTAATCGGAGGTCTCCACAGCGGAATGAACCGCCAACTTATCCAGCATATGTTTTACGCAGCGGATGCCCTTCCAGCTGCAACCCATCTCTGGGAAACATCCATACACACTCATTCTCACACATACACTACGGACAATTTAACCTACCCAATTCACCTGTACCGCATGTCTTTGGACTTGTGGGGTTCATTGTTCCAATTAATTGATAATAATTCTGGTTATTCATAATAAACTGCCGTTTCACATTTAACATTCATAAACTCTGCTTTAAAGGGACAGTTCACTCAAACATAGAAATTCTGTTCCAATTTACTGTAGTGGTTCCAAATTGATGTGTTATTTTCCTCTGCTGAACAAACAAAAAAAGAAAACAAAATGTAATCAAACGGTTGTTGGTAAACATGACTTATATCACAGGTGTCAAAGCCAGTTCCTGGAGGGCCGGAGCTCTGCACAGTTTAGTTCCAACCCTAATTAAACACACCTGATCAAACAGGCTTGTTTGAAAACTACAGGTAAGTGTGTTGAAGCAGGGTTGGAACTAAACTGTGCAGGGCTGCGGCCCTCCAGGAACTGGCTTTGACACCTGTGACTTATATGGTATATTTTTCCTACTATGGAAGCAAAGAGCAGTTTGTTACCACTATTTCCAAAATAAATCTATAGATTGTGTGATATATAAACAGATGAAAAGACACTCATATTATATTGTGAGTAAATGATGAAAGAATCTTTATTTTGTGTACTATCCCAAAAAAGCAGCATGAAAAGCTATAAAGCAAGATGGCAGTGTGGTCGAGCAGGAATGCTTGAAGCCACGAGCTTCAGCAAAAGTGAACCATCCATTCTTGTGTAACTGATACTGTAGGTATCGCATCCTTCAGATCCTTGCGTAACAAGGAACTCGGAAGCACTATAAATATGTCATACTTAAATCAAAGATTATGACCACATAAAAAGGCATCATAGTATCTAATTCTGATATTGTGCTGTGGTAATTCAACACAGAGGCATATTGTGTGACAGTAAGCAGCGGCCGGTCTCACGAGGCTGAGCAGAGGTAAGCAGAGATGGGCTGTTCTTGTACCGTATTCAGTCACCATTACAGAGAGCTCTAGAGACTCTCTCGGCAGAAAGTCTCAAGGTAGCATCTCCGATTTAACCAGTCATGCACGACGAGCAGATTGTCCTTCATTTACTGTCTACCCTGTCTTGGTTTCCCCCTTTCTCATTCTCACTCCGGCTCATATATAACCCCCCTTTTTCCAGCTCGCACACCTCTGCTCCCTGCATCAGCAGCCTTGAGGAGGTAAATGGTGTGAAGCTGACTGTTGGCTCCATCCGTCTCCTGGGCTCGTGCGCCTGCGTGTGCCCGCGAGGGGGGCGGGTCGCTGGGTTGGCAGCTCCACCAAGATGAATCACCTCTACTCGCCCACAATGGATTCATCTGGTTCCTCCATTCCCCATCTCCAAAAGCACTGTGGGGAGACGTACTCTGCCATCTATTAGTCAGTCATCGGGGGGAACAGATGTGCTATGTAAAGCCTGTTTTTTCCTTCTCTTTTCTCTCCTAATGAATTAGAGCAGTTGGTGTCTTAATCTGGGAAAAAATCACATCCGCTTTGATCGGGACGCCGAAAAGCCGAACAAAAAGACCTGTTCTCAATTAGAACGACTGTCTTTTTATCTTTTTCTCTCATTGCGACTGTTTAGATGTAAATGACTGTACGCCAAGGGCTCTGATTGGACCGAACGGCCTTCCTTCCCCCTGCCTGCATCCCCCATTAGATATATGAGCACCATTTTTCAAACTAAATTGAGCCCTCTTGGAAGCATTCTGCCAATTCTCTTCTTTGTCTGAAAATCGAATATTCGGCAGAGTATTCCAGATGGCTGATTGCCTAACATTCTAATTTTTTATCGTTTTTTTTTTCCTCCACTTCTTCTTCTCCTCATCAGATGCCGCCAACTGGTGTGAAGGGGCCTGTCTTTCCTCTATAGTCAGCTATTAAAAACTAAATCTTGCATTGTACGTCTCTTTCTAACAGATGGTAACCCTTCTAACTCTTTGCCAAATTCAGCACAGCAAATAAGTGTTTGTGCAAGCGCAATAGAGGGAAGCGGAGGAAGAGAGAGATGGAGTAAGGCAGATTTTGATAGCACTGATGTTTGCCTGTTCTCGTAGAGGCTTGTGCACACAATTCTTTGGCAAATTTTGGAGTCCATAAGCAGCTGCCAATACAATAAAAGTCGCAAAACACAGCAATGGACTGTGTCATTCTTTTTTTATGCTTAAACTTTTGGTATTCTATGTATTAAGTGATTCACTCAAATATCAATGTGCTCGTCCTCCTCTCAAACCTGTATGAGTGACTTTTAATTTTTTTTTACTGTGAAATAATAAAAAGAATGTTTTCCTACGGATTTCACTGTATGGACAAATGCAGTATGCAGTGCTTTAGGACCTATTTGTCTTCACGGTTGAAGGTCAAGTCATGGACATACCCTTTAACTTAGCCAACCAGTTGTCTGCCTCATTGGCTTTAATGTCACACAGCAGTAATATATGACATGGGTGTCCCAGCATCCATCTGTATGGGTCCTGTCAGGCCTGACAGATGTCTCTGGCCTCTGGTGTGAGGCCCATGGCAGCATCTGGTCCAGATGTTAACCGGTTGGGGGAATAAACAAGAGATGTCACTGCCTTCAGGTCACCTTACAATCACTAATCTGTCTCTCTGACAGTCTGGACGTTTCCATCTCCTCACTGATTGGGTCTATTAGCTGTTGACGTAAATCACTCTTTTCCTCTTTTCGTGTTTTCTTCATTCCCAGAGTATCTTTCTGTCGTCTTGTTTCTGCTGGCTAGAAGTGTGATTAATTTTGGTGTTTTAGATGGTCTGCTTCAATTAATCGATTTGAGATTTCAAATTGGTTTTAATGTTTACAATATCAGATTAATTGATAATTGGCAAAAGTTGTGGTTATTCTAAAAGTTGAACTCAATAACCCATTTAATTAATAATTTATTTGATTAATACACTCTTATATAACAGCCAATTACTGCTCAAATGAGATAGGACATAAATGTGTAGTTTAATTTTGGTGCTAAGAAATAGAGACAAACTCAAAGAGTCACTTAAGAAAAAATGGTTTTGCAAATCAGTTAATGGACAAAGTTGAACATTAAACTTCGAAAATAAAAATAAACATTGAATAAAAGAGATTGATTTAACTGGAGTACCCATGCTTTTCTGATGATTTGTCTAGGCTGTACCACAACAGGGTGCCAGTCTCATGTAAGAACTCTAATCTCACTTGTTATCTTTTGTTATTTTCTTATCCCTTCTCATGTGGATTTATTTGGGAAATATAGTTTGTGGACTAGACAGAGTTGGTGGGCAGTTCTTCCTACAGTATAGTAAAGTAATGCAGTGTTTAACATTCCGTCAAAATCGTGCATTGTGAACACATCAGCAATCAGAATCAGAATCAGAAAGAGCTTTATTGCCAGGTATGTTCACACATACGAGGAATTTGCTTTCGTGACAGAAGCTTCTACAGTGCAACAGAATCACAAAGACAGGACAAAAAACAGATAATAAATATATTTCAAAAAAAGAAGTAGTGAATGCAGATATGCAGGTTGACAGGTGTATGTACAGGTATATTACTATATACAGCGTTATATGTGCAGCTATTATGTGCAAACTGGCATGTAAAGTATGTTTTAAATAAGTGTATGTGTCTAAAGTGTATAGCAAGTAGTGATGTTTGTCACAAATTATCCTAAAGTGTTCATAAGATGGATTGCCTGAGGGAAGAAACTGTTTCTGTGTCGGGCTGTTCTGGTGCACAGTGCTCTGTAGCGTCGACCAGAAGGTAAAAGTTCAAAGAGGCAGTGTGCTGGGTGTGAGGGGTCCAGAGTGATTTTGGCAGCCCTTCTGCTCGCTCTGGATAAGTACAGTTCTTGGAGAGTAGGGAGGGTTGTACCAGTGATTCGCTCAGCAGTCCGAACTATTCGACGTAGTCTTCGGAGGTCTGATTGGGTAGCTGAGCTAAACCAGACAGTTATTGAAGTGCAGTGGACTGATTCAATGATGGAAGTGTAGAACTGTTTCAGCAGCTCCTTTGGAAGGTTGAACTTCCTCAGCTGACGAAGGAAGTACAGCCTTTGTTGAGCTTTTTTGACAATGGAGTCAATGTGAGTGTCCCACTTCAGGTCCTGAGAGATGGTGGTGCCCAGGAACCTGAATGACTCCACTGCTGCCACAATGCTGTCCATGATGCTCAGTGGGGGGAGAGCAGGGGGGGTTCTCCTGAAGTCCACTTTCATCTCCACTGTTTTGAGCGTGTTCAGCTCCAGGTTGTTGTGACTGCACCAGACAGCGAGCTCCTTAACCTCCTGTCTGTAAGCAGACTCATCACCGTCCTGAATGAGGCCGATAAGTGTGGTGTCGTCTGCAAACTTCAGGAGCTTGACAGAGGGGTCCTTTGAAGTGCAGTCATTCGTGTACAGGGAGAAGAGCAGAGGGGAGAGAACACACCCCTGGGGGGCGCCAGTGCTGATTGTGCGGATACTGGATGTGAATTTTCCCAGCTTTACCAGCTGCTGCCTGTCCGTTAGGAAGCTGTTGATCCACCGACAGACAGAGGTGGGCACGGAGAGCTGAGTTAATTTGGGCAGGAGAAGTTTTGGGATGATAGTGTTAAAAGCCGAGCTGAAGTCAACAAACAAGATCCTCGCATAGGTCCCTGGTCTGTCTAGGTGTTGCAGAACATAATGCAGTCCCATATTGACTGCATCATCCACAGACCTGTTTGCTCTGTAGGCAAACTGAAGAGAATCCAGTGAGGGTTTAGTGATGTTCTTCAGATGGGCCAGCACCAGTTTTTCAAAAGACTTCATGACCACAGATGTTAGCGCCACCGGTCTGTAGTCATTTAGTCCTGTACGTTTTGGTTTCTTTGGGATGGGTATGATAGTGGAGCGTTTGAAGCAGGAGGGCACTTCACACAGCTCCAGTGATCTGTTGAAGATCAGGGTGAAGATGGGGGCCAGTTGGTCAGCACAAGATTTTAGACAGGCTGGTGTTACAAGATCTGGGCCTGGTGCTTTTTTCCTCTTCTGTTTCCGGAAAACCTGGCGCACATCATCTTCACTGAACTGAAGTGCAGGTGTGGGGGAGACGGGGGGTGGATGAGGTGTTAATGGTGGTGTGAAGAGCAGTTAAGAGTGGGTGTGGGGTGTTTTCTCAAACCTGCAGTAAAACTCATTCAGGTCGTTAGCAAGTCGTTTGTTGTCTACAGTGCTGGGGGATGGTGTCTTATAGTTTGTGATATTTTTCAAACTTTTCCACACGGATGCTGAGTCGCTGGAAGAAAACTGACTCCTTAGTTTCTCAGAATAGTTCCTTTTTGCCACTCTGATCTCCTTTTCCAGTGTGTATTTGGCCTGCTTATACAAGGCCCTCTCCCCGTTTCTGTAAGCAACCTCTTTGGCCTGATGTAGCTGTCTGAGTTTTACAGTGAACCATGGTTTGTCATTGTTGTATGTGAGTTGAGTCCTGGTGGGAATGCACATGTCTTCACAGAAATTGATATAAGATGTTACAGTCTCTGTGAGCTCATCCAGATCGTTTGTAGCAGCTTCAAAAACGCTCCAGTCAGTGAGGTCGAAACAGGCTTGTAGATCCCGCTCTGTTTCGTTAGTCCATCTTTTCACAGATCTTAGTACAGGTTTGGCTGTTTTCAGTTTCTGCCTGTAGGTTGGTATGAGATGAACCAAACAATGATCAGAGTGCCCCAAAGCTGCTCGTTGGACAGAGCGGTATGCATCCTTTATTGTGGTATAGCAATGATCCAATGTGTTACTGTCTCTTGTGTGACATGTAACATGTTGTCTATATTTTGGCAGTTCACGGGATAGTTTTGCTTTGTTAAAATCCCCGAGAATGATTAAAACAGAGTCCGGGTGTTGTTGCTCCATCGCCGAGATCTGATCAGCTAGTTTCTGTATCGCCAGGCACGCGTGCGCGTGCGGAGGAATGTAAACACTGACGAGGATGAACGAGCAGAACTCACGCGGTGAGTAGAAAGGCTTACAGTTAATAAACAGTGCTTCTAGGTCGGGACAGCACATCTTCTTTAAAACTGAATGCTAACCCAAATTGTCATGCAGTGTGAAAACTACGGTGATCTGACAACTTTGAAAATCATGCAGTGTGAACTAGGCATAAGAATGTATTTGTAATCAATGTCCACTGAGGCGAGTTAAAGGACCTAAGTGCAGTTTGCTGAATCTAATCCACAGTGAACAAAACAAGACATGACTAGAATAATCTTTACCACAGACATGACATGACAATGAACATACACTCAACAGATACACATAACCAAGCTTAGACATGGACAATGGGAAGCATGAGAGGCTTGTTTGACTTCATGCAGTGGCGCTTCAAAAACCATCTTCCGTAAAGTGCAGAGATATAATACAAATAATTTCTCTTTGTCAGATAACTTTAGCCAATTATCAATGACAATCAATTCCAAAAAGGCAATTGTTCATAACCCTACCATTTATTAGGGTGCACTAGTTGTTAAGGTTTTCATTCTTGGTTTTCTCCTTTTCATACATTGTATTTTCTGCATGCAATCTGATCTTATACACATTCAGAGGGAAGACTCATAGCTGAGGTTGAATAGGATTGTAGAGAATGGATTCTCCATTTCTTTCCCTCTCTCTTAAAATCACTTCTCCACAACTGACTAAGGACAGGTGGAGTGGCCCGTAGTCAAAGTGAAATTGTATTTCTGCGACATTCATGATTTAAAAAGATGAGCTGTTTCGGTGGGTGCTGCGGGTGAGGAGTGTAATTGAACAACGATGAGGAGTGACAGGCTTTGGCAGCTCTCTAAATAACCCTCCACAGTCCCATCTCTCCAATCAGACCTCCAATACTCACCATAGTCCGTATTTATAGTAACAATTGCTCTTCTTCCCTCACTCTTCCAGTCACTCATTCATTCATTCAATGACACTCATACAGTATCTACTGTCTTCTGCTGCCATGTTGCTATGCTTTCTGCAACATTTTTAAATATATTACTTAAATCTCAGGCTCTCTTATCTAAATAAATGAATTTTCTTCCATTATCTAAAATAAATTGATTATTTACTTCCAGATTTACATTTTAAAGTCATACCATTTGGAAAGAGGTAACAGCACAGAGCAGGACCTGAGACTTGAATGACAATTATTACACATTTAAGTTTGTTTGTTTATTACTTTTCATTTAAATAACAACTTAACATTGTTTACATGGTCTTTTTTAATAATTCAGTTCTTGTTTATGTGAATTGCATAAGGGCAGCATGGTGGCTCAATGGTTAGCACTGTCACTTCATAGCAAGAAGGTTGCTGGTTCGAGTCCTGGCTGGGTCAGTTGGCATTTCTGTGTGGAGTTTGCATGTTTTCCCTGTGTTTGCGTGGATTTCCTCCAGGTGCTCCGATTTCCCCCACAGTTCAAAGACGTGCTATATGTGAATTGGGTAAACAAAATTGGCCATAGTGTATGAGTGTGTGTGGTGAATGGTTGTTTCCCAGTACTGGGTTCCAGCTGGAAGGGCATCCGCTGTGTAAAACATATGCTGGAATAGTTGAGGACCCCTGATAAATAAGGGACTAAGCTGAAGGAAAATGAATGAATGAACTGCATAACATTATTCTTTTCTTTTTCTAAATTAATTAAATTAATCAATAAAACTGATAATAACTTTACATTTGTTACATTAACTAGCTATGTTTAAATTCTAAACTGTATTTTTGACATCTGTTTTAGGCCATGTCCATATGTACACCGCTATTTTTGTAAACAAGTTTTTTTCCCCTCTGTTTGTCCATGTGGAAATACAAAAAATGCCCTATCAAGTGGCGTTAAGAGCATGCCAAAGCAACACATGGCGATAAACTCCTTGCTGTGAAGTTAGTTTTTGTATTTTATTTGCTAACACTGTATTTTGAGGTCTCCTTGTCACACGTTCTGTGTACATACTGTAGTAATTACAATTAATTATGCATAATTGCATGCTAACTAACATACATAACTATAATCCTAACCTGGATTCTAATTCTAATCATATAGTATATAGTACACCGAACAAGTACACCCTAAAATAAGTGTGACTTTTTTGTTTATTTGTAATTAGTAAATACATGGATGGTTAAGAGGCCATGATGGACAGAGACCAGTGGCAAATTTGGCTAGTATGCTGGTGACACTTTATGAAGTATAGAGTCTCTGTTACAATACAGGGCACTAGGACCCACATAGACCACAGGAAGAACACTAACTGCTGGCCTCACTAGCACTTAGAAAACTAGTTTCCCATGTAGTCTCCCATCCAGGTACTATCCAGGCTCCACCCTGCTTAGCTTCAGTGGGCAACCATATCAGAATCAGAATCAGAATGGGTTTTATTGCCAAGTGTGCTTACACACACAAGGAATTTGTTTTGGCTACAGAAGCTTCCAGTGTACATAAAGTGACAAGTGACAACATGAAATAAATATGAAAAACACGACAAACATTAAACAGAGATGCAATCAGTCAAAAAGCTCTGGAAGGTGAATTGTATGTACAGACAAGTTATAAGGTGCTGTGTACGACTGCGTAGAAAAAGTATTGCACTGTAAATTGTTATAAGGTGCTGTGTACGAGTGCGT
>CAIGQW010055024.1:6821659-6834636 GCA_903798125.1 Danio choprae
ATTGTTATAAGGTGCTGTGTACGAGTGCGTATGAGAAAGTATTGCACGTTTATTGCACTGTAGTAGAATATTTAACTGTTCATGAGGTAGATGGCCTGAGGAAAGAAACTTTTCCTGTGTCTGGCTGTTTTTGTGCTTGGTGCTCTGTAGCGCCGACCAGACGGTAACAGTTCAAACAGGAAGTGCGCTGGGTGTGAGGGGTCCAGAGTGATTTTGTAAGCCCTTTTACTCACTCTGGAAGAGTACAGTTCTTGAAGTGTAGGAAGGGTAGTGCCAGTGATTCGTTCAGCTGTCCGGACTATTCTCTGTAGTCTGCGGAGGTCGGTTTTGGCAGCTGAGCCAAACCAGACGGTGATTGAAGTGCAGAGGATGGATTGGATGACAGCTGAGTAGAACTGTACGAGCAGCTCCTGGGGCAGGTTGAACTTCCTCAGCTGACGGAGGAAGTACAGTCTCTGCTGGGCTTTCTTCACAATAGAGTCTATGTGAATGTCCCACTTCAGATCCTGAGAGATGGTGGTGCCCAGGAACCTGAATGATTCTACTGCAGCCACAGTGCTGTTCATGATGGTGAGTGGGGGGAGTGCCGGGCGGGTTCTTCTAAAGTCCACTATCATCTCCACCGTTTTGAGCGTGTTCAGCTCCAGGTTATTGCATCTGCACCATAAAGCCAGCCGCTCCACCTCCTGTCGGTATGCAGACTCGTCGCCGTTCCGGATGAGGCCGATAACAGTAGTGTCATCTGCAAACTTCAGGAGCTTAATGGAGGGGTCTTTTGCAGTGCAGTCGTTGGTGTATAAAGAAAAGAGTAGTGGGGAGAGGACACATCCCTGGGGGGCGCCAGTGCTGATGGTGCGGCTGTCGGATGTAATTTTGCCCATTCTGACTAGCTGTTGTCTATCTGTCAGAAAGCTGGTGATCCATTGACAGACAGAGCTAGGAACAGAGAGCTGGGTCAGTTTGTACTCGAGCAATGATGGGACAATGGTGTTGAAGGCAGAGCTGAAGTCCACGAACAGAATCCTTGCATAGTTCCCTGGTTTGTCTAGATGTTGTAGGGTATAATGCAGTCCCATGTTGACTGCATCATCCACAGACCGGTTTGATCTATAGCCAAACTGCAGAGGGTCCAGCAGAGGTCCAGTGATGTCCTTCAGATACGCGAGCTGTAGAGTGATAGCTGATGTCTTCAAAGCTGAAATACTACATGTGCACGGCATATCAGAATTTTTTAATTTGTAATCAGACCCTGTTTGTAGCTGACAGTTTAATTGATGCTTTAATAGAAGGTTAATACTCACACAACATTTGCTGTCTGACAGCTGGATTTCTGTGAATGTGCTTCAGATATGTAAATAGTATTTCAACCAGGCTTTAACACTATTGAGGCAGTCATTTTGTTCAAAGCCCAGATAGCTACAGTATCCTGACATTTACTGAATGTGCATATTTAATTTTAACAGTGATATTTTATTCAAATGACAAAACACAAGAGTTTTGAATATTTACCTTGAATGGCCGTAACAATCAAATTGACCACATGTACTTCAGCGTAACTGTAACTTTTTCCCCTGTGCCTTTAAATATACGTGACATTCAATATCAGACATTCAAAGCTTATTTCTAAAATCTCAATAGAAGCTTTGAATGTAAATATGATGTGACAAACATTCTATCTTCGGTACAGTTTTATGTTAATTTTATGATGGTGAATAAGTACAATATCATTTGTGATAGACATGATAAAACCAAACTGATTTTTTGTCTTAAGAGTGTCCGAGACACAAGCTGTAAAGGCTCCACGTCCTCCCAGATACGGGGTGGGAAGCAGCAGCTCATTTGCATTTAAAAAGAGACAGATGAAAAGTGTACACTCGAAAAGGGGGATCTACAATGTACTGTATAATAAATAATCTCTGACTTCTGTTGACATTTGAGACCTATATCTTGTAAAATTGAGGCTAATAGTTCATTTTTAGCATGGTAGGCCTGTCTTAAAAAGTTATAAAATATATATTTTTTCAGAATGAATGGTGTTTTATTCAGTTGCAACATAAAGTGAACCTATTATGCTTTTTACATCGTCAACTTTCTTGAGTTTGTAATGTTGCTGTTTGAGGATGAAAAGATCTGCAGAGTTACAAAGCACATAGAGAGCTATTCCATACAAGCAAGCACGACTTTTGAACTTCCTCAAAATCACTTTGGTTTTAACTAGGTTTTCTTTAGGAAATCCAGAAAGTAAATAATTCCTGACCAAGAACGCTAAACCTCGTTTGGTGTTAATGGTGTGTTGTTGCCATGTCCAAGAGACGACGTTTCACAGATCTAATACTAACATATCAGGTAATGCATCTGGGAAGTTTTGTAGTTCTAGTGTATTGATCACTGTGCTCTGTGAATCGAAATACATAAATTTCACATTTGAAGCTAGGGTACTTCTTATCGGGCTTTGAGGTGAAAATTGTACAAAGAAAAGCTGATAAAAATACAGCCCGGCAGTCACACTGCAGCTCAACTGAAACAACTTCTTTCCTTTTATTCAGTTCTTCTCATTTATTTTTCAGTGCTTAAGGTTACTGCAGTGTTTATGCAGCATGGTAATCAAACCCTTTGAGTTTCTTAGGCGAGGCCTCGTCCCTGTCTCTGGGCTGAAGTTCTGGGAAAACAAATGTAAATGTAAATCATGCGCTCTGAGTGGGAGCACTGACCTACACACACTGTAATCATGGTTTCTAAAAGTGAGATACAGCTCATGCTTATGCGCACACAAACTGACCGATGCTCGTGTCACTAAATGTTTGTGCGTTTTAACATGTATTTGTGTATGCGTGTCAGTGTTAAGCACCCTCATCTGGTCAGTGGCCACCAAGGGATCCAGCGCTGGGTCATTAAACATTACCGCACTCCTTATAGGAAAAGCTGAGGGATGTTTTATATGGCCAGTGGTTCTGAACCTTGCAGCCACATCCATAAAGGACAAACATTTAAAGTAACACAAAGCAATTCCAGCCACAGGGGAAGAGAACAGCCCTATAAAAACCTCCAGCTGAAATTGGGATTTGCACTTGTGCTCGATTGCCGGGCTGTCCTTGGTTTGGCCTTCAGCAAAGTTATAATGATGGATATAGATGGAATGCAGGTGGAGCCTAATGCTTTGTTTAACCAAAAATCTCATTTACCAGCAAAATCCACGTAATTTGAACCATCATTTATTCACATAGATACTGGGAAAAGCTTGAATATCCCAGTGCCCTGAAGCTTGAATGCTACTGTATTTTCATATATATGGAAAGTATAGTAAAATGTGCTCACTGCAGTTCAGATGTCATTTTAAAATATAATAATAGTTAATATGATGAAAATGAATCCATTTTTAAATAGATTATTTTTGAAGTGTGATGGCAAATCTTTTCAGCAGTCTTCAGTGTCAATTGATTCTCCAGAAATGATTCATAAATCATTTTAATATGATGATTTGCTGATTAGGAAACAATATTGTTTCAGTGTTAAATAGTTATGCTTATTTTGTGGTAAAATAAAATAAAAAAATTATCTATAAAAATGTGATACAATTCTTTAAATATTGTCATTTAGAGCATTTTATTTTCTCTAGAAAATAACAGACATTGGTATATATTATGTAATTGTATAATTTTAGGTCATTTTAGATTTGGATTGATAGTATAAAGAAAGTAGTTTTCATAAAGTTTAAAGAAACCTGTCTTTTTCGTGACTGGTAGAATTTTATATGTTCTGATTATATAGTAATAGTACTTATATAGTAATTTTATAGTATAAAATATAGTATTTATAGTAATAGTACAGTAGTATTACTGAAGTTTGTGCTCATATGCACCATTTATTCATCATTTCATGCACTCTGTATTTTAAAAAACGTGTTTGGCAAAATAGACAAGGTGCAAATGAGTAATGATTTAATTCATTATGAAACTCTAATCCTTGATATTGGAGGGTGGTTTCTTATGCCGTCTGGATATTAAATTTTATATATCCTGTGTAGAGATAATGCACTTTCCTGTTGGGTGGCTAAATGGCAAACCCTTTGTGTAACAGTAAGGGATTCTGATTTTTTTTGTTGTACTTTTGAATGTAATGGTAATGGTAATTAAGGACTCTTTTCACAACCATTCACCTTTCGAGCGGATTTAAGGACCAATTTTGCATGTAAAGGGGGAAGTCTTGAAAGTTGAAATTAAAACCGTTGGTGGTGGCGCTGGCTGTGAGGAGGAAAAGGCTAATTGTAATGTGTATATCATGCAAGTGAGCAAAGAAATCATTGATCTTAAGTCTTAAATATTCAACAGTGCCGTGATGAGTGTTGGAGGCTAATGAGGATAGCTTTGAAGTTCGCTGCCCTATTAAAACAGCTACAGGCTGATCAAGCAATCAAATCAAAGCCCCTAACTGTAAATAAACAAGCCTCATGAAGTTTGAATTTGTCTCTTTATTTTTTACTTTTACTTTTTTTTGTTTATGGCATTCTGGTCATACTCAGTTGGTTACAAAGTGGTCAGTCAAGAACAGACATGACATCGAGTAGAGCAGATCATGTGTTTGGGTCTTCCCTTTTAAAGACATTGATCCAAAGTGACTCACTTTCTTATTTGAGCTCTTTTATTTTTGCTAGAGGCCATAATGATGGTAAGGCACATCACCTTCCCACGCATCTGAAGCTCTGAGACTGTAATGAACTGTTCTGCAGCTCAGGATGTGTGTTAAGACACCGTTTCCAACTAAAAATGGAAAACGTTTTATGCGGCTTGGCCTTTCATTTTAAAGTGCAAACTTTTGAAAACAGGTTCAAAGTGACTAAAATATCACAGCTGAACTGAAACAGTAGCACCACCTAAAAGTATTTTAATAATAGATTTATAACAATGGATTCAAGTTAGAAATGCTACATAAATTGAATAAAGTTATCAAATGTAAAATAAGTTGCTAAATAAATAAATAAAACTCTGAGACATATCTTCATTGCGTGGATTAAATATACACTAAATATAATTAAAGCTAATATCATTTAGTAATGAGCGGTGAGGCACTTTTGAATGTTTCTCAGCTGTTTAAATATTAAGACTTTACCCAATGTGTTTGTGTCTATTTGTGGATATTTAGACACAATTTTTGAGGGATATAATTCACACAAAAATGTAAAGCGATAGTTCACACAAAAATGAAATCACTTGTTTCAAAGCTGTTTGAAGTTCTTTCTTCTAACACAAAGGAAGATTTTTACTGTTAGAAACCGGTTCCCATTAGCTTCCATTGTATTTAATTATTTATACTATGGGTGCCAATGACCACATACTTCAAAATATCTTTATTTGTGTTAAACAGAACTAAGAATCTCATAAAGATTTGAAATCACAAGATGTTTTTTTCTTCTTCAATTTTTCATTTTGGGATGAACTATCCCTCACTGAAAACAAATATGTTAGCTGTTTCCTCAAACTACTTATTTCAAATGAGCTGAAACATCACAATTTATAATAGTTTGACAACTTAATTGTTTTATGTTCAATTAACTTAAATGTTTAACAACTAACTTATGATCACATGTTGCACTTTTTGTTTGTTTGTGGTGTTTCAGTCCATCTGAGAGCTTTTAAAATAAAATACATTTTAAAATCATGTACGTCCTTTACTTGAGTTTTTCATTCATGCATGTTTTTATCATGCCTGTATGATGTGGTAGTATATTCAAAGGCATAGGTAACCAAAAAAAGGGGTACATTCAGATACAATTTACTCAGTTTACTCTACTTGTTTGATCCAAATATGTTTAAGTTTATTTCTTCTATTGAAAGCAAAAGAAGATAGTTTGGAAACTGGTAGCAATGGAAACTTCTATTGTATTTTTTCCCCTATGTGGATGTAAGTGGCTGCCGATTTCTAAACGCATTTGGAGCACATGAGGGTGAATAAATGGTAAGCATTTTGGGCTTGGAAGACTTCTATAATTACTTATGTTTGATGCAAATTAAGCTAAATAAAATAATGTAAATTGGGTCGCACTAATGATAACATTTAGGATGACAGGTGTTTATTAGTTTTGCATTCACTAAATGAAATGTGTGGTAAATAGGCAGGTGTGGTTTGACTGAGGAATTAATGTCGAATTTAAATCAATCTTAATTTTTTCCTCAACACTCTCGGTGACAGCATCTTATCCATTCATATCCAGGCCCCTCCATCCCTGTCAGCCCATTCCCCGGCGTTTTTCACTGTGATTGACATGCTCATACCAGAGGAACAAGCAGTTGTCTAGACTGATTAACGCGTCGATGCTCTAAGCCGCACTTTATTTCGTGGGATTTGAACCCAAATCAATGGGTCACGACAAAGCTATTTAATTGGTGATAAGGAAGAAACAACAAGCCTTTAATGTTGCGTCGTAAATTACACTTGTTTGCCTGCACAGATCAGACTAGACAAGTTCCTTTGTCGTTTTTCTCTGTTGTTTCTGCTTGGAAGAGACTGCTGGGCAGATTGAACAGTAAATTAAATTAATGTAGGCCATTCCTCAATCATTTCTCATTCCTTCAGAATGATTAAAGCTGATGTAAGAAGTTCATTAAAACAGAAAACATTAGACTCATTAAAAAGCCATTAAAACTATCGTGCCGCCATGATTTATTCCATCAGTAGGGCAGGGAGGTACAGTGACATGGAACATGGGAGGAGGAATAGGAGGGCAAGCTGTTTCCGAGCTCCATCCGAGTTTTCTAATTTGGAGTGTTTGGAAAGCCACAGACTCTGGATCGCTACCTTTGCTTGGCCCTAATGCAGATTCATTGGACTGTGTACTGATGCGCTTACTAGCCGATCCAAGATCAGCTCTGTGCGTATGTTTGTGTTATTGTTATCATTCCAGGTCTCATTTGGAGTGAATTGAGCACCGATGATGTTAGCAGCTTGATGAGGGGCTTTATTACCCGTTATGATTGAATCAGCTGCGTTGCCTCCTTGCTTTCCATTAGACATCCTTCACTCCTCAGCTGCAGCCACTGGCATTTACTGCTTTAAATGTCACAGGAGCTGATATGAGGTCTGGGAGGAGGGGATGGGTTCGTCTGGGTCATTAGTCACAGTGAGGTTTGTTGAATGCTGTTCTTTATCGGATCCAGCAGAACTCACAGTTTTAAGGTGCTCCCATAAGTTGCTAAACAGGACCGTAGCATTGTTCATTCCAAAATGCATTCATGTGTTTGTGACCTTGTTTTTATCATAGTTTCTCAAAGACAAATAAAAGCAACCGTTAATGGGTTTAGAGATTTGGAACATTACAGCATATCTTAGAATTTTCTCTTGTTATAGTAAACAGAGTCTTTATTTCCTCTCCTTATTTTGGCTTATGTATGAGTGTAATAAATTACCAAAAAAAAAAAAAAAAAAAAAAAAAAAGCAGTTCAGCACAGTGACCTGGCTCGGGTATTGAGATGTGGATGCTATATGTGAAGGTGGATGGAGATAATGAATGTGAGCCTGGTACTGTAGAGATAGGTGGACAAAATGACTAGAGAAATTGTACGTCACCTGACAGGGGGTGGGGGAAGTTTTATGTTACTTCATATGATCAACTTGTTGCCAACATGTTCTTATTTTCATTTAATTTCCCCTTAATAACAACAATTATATACAACTATACAAAAACTGTCATTATTAAAAAATGCATGAATAAAATCTTGTGATCCTCAGGACAATTGCCAAAATATCAATATACCAGGAATTTTAATCAATTAATCCATCCACTCATCCATCCATTCATCTATATTTAGCATGACGTTATATTTACTTATGTTTGCTTCACAGTATTTCCTATCATAATTTTCTCCTGGAGAGAGTCATTTCTTTTAGGTTGTCTTAAATTAAACAACAACAACAACAACAACAACAACAGTAGTAATAATAATAATAATAATAATAATAATAATAATAATAATAATTATAATAATAATGATAATAATAAACTGTTTATGCCAATATTATTACCACCCTTAATAAATTATAATTATTTTTCTTTCAACTGGCTACAGAACAAACCACAGTAATCCAGTGGCTTGCATGAATAACCTAGCTTTGTAACCTAGCTAGTTACATTTTTAACCTAGTTAAGTTAATCTAATTACAGGGGCGACACGGTGGCTCGGTGGATAGCACTGTCGCCTCACAATAAGAAGGTCACTGGTTTGAGTCCCAGCTGGGTCAGTTTGCATGTTTTCCCCGTGTCGGTGTGGGTTTCCTCTGGGTGCTCCGGTTTCCCCCACAGTCCAAAGACATGCGCTACAGGTGAATTGGGTAAACTAAATTGGCCGTAGTGTATGTGTGTCATTGAGTGTGTATGGATGTTTTCCAGTACTGGGTTGTCGCCGGAAGGGCATCCGCTGTGTAAAACATATGCAGGTTAAGTTGGCGGTTCATTCCGTGGTGGTGACCCCTGATGAATGAATGAAATTGTCCGTAGTGTATGTGTGTCAGTGAGCGTGTATGGATGTTTCCCAGTACTGGGTTGCAGCTGGAAGGGCATCCGCTGTGTAAAACATATGGTGGATAAGTTGGTGGTTCATTCCGCTGTGGTGATCTGATGAATAAAGAGACTAAGCCAAAGGAAAATGAATGAATGAATATCTAATTACAATAATTGCAGATTCCAACTCTTTTTTTTAGTAGCACAGTATGTTTAGTCACAGGACAAAATCTATGTTGTTTTAACCATTTAATCATTACTAATGCTGTTTCATAAAGTTCAGCTTGTCTACACAGGTCTGCTAAGATGCTCTGTAAGAAGACAAACTTGGAATTTGGCAAAACCTATGTTTTGTGATTAAAAAGGTCCTATGCAAAAAGGTTGTAAAAAGGGCCTAAAACTGAATGAGAGAAAATATAATCTGTGATGTCCAACAACACACAAACTAACCACACACAAATCCTACAAATAAATGGTCTGCACAAAACCCTTAAATCACTATGGTAAATATTTGCCATTTGAAAATAAATGAATATGAGCTGTGCTGCTTCATCCCAGAGCTGCACACATCAAAGAGTCCATTCACAAGCGGCAAACAAACCCAACGACTATTGTAAATGAAGTGGACAGAGGAATGTTGGATCTGCTTGAAATAATGCTTTAGAAGTTTTCAGACAAGATGCCGCAAATGAATAGGGCAAAAAAAAAAAATAAAAAAATAAAAAAATAAATATATATATATATATATATATATATATATATCACCATACTTCCTCAGTTGATTGATTACAATAAGAATTGCAAACATTTTGTGCATTACACGTTTTCAAAAATGTTGTTTAAATATGCAAACGAGACATTATTTCATTAAACGTGTTCATTTGCATACATTTGTAGCACATGAAGGATGAAGTGAGTTTCAAAACTCTTGTTTCAGTTTTCCAACACATTTGTCAGGTTTTTACAAACCAAATTTTTTGGACCTTTTTTTATCACTGCATTATTCAGAAAATACTAGACAGGCCTCTTTTTATCACTACATTATTCAGAAAGTAACAGACAGGATACCATTAATTTTCACAGTGTTTTGTGGAGTAAAATGTTTTATTTAATCTTGCAAATTATGCTCGAACAAATCCCTTGGTAGTAACCTTGAAAACGTAGATATAAAAAAATAACGGTAACGTTTGGTGGAGATTTATATCTTCAGATCTTACGAAATATGTACTGTAATTGAAATGTGTGACACAAATGTGCATCTTGGATTTTTTCTTTACATTAGAGTGAAAAAAAAACTTTATGAAAACCCATAAAGGTCAAAATCTTTTGACAGATGCTTGAACAACTCTGCTTTTTCCTGCAGTGTCTTGCCTTAACACGCAAATTCGATTTCCCGTCAGTCCCTTTGTCTGACTAATTCTTTAATTCCAAACCTTCGGTTTCCTGCTCAATTTCTTCACACGCTCTTTACTTCTTCAGAGTTGCACGGCAGTGTTGAGAAAAGTTTGTAACAATGGAGCCGGCTCTTATTATTCATTCAGATTCTTTATAGGTTAGCCTGTCAGTTCTATGCATATTTAAATATTCATCGCATCCTTTGAAAAGCAGACGGAAATGCAATGCCTTGCCGCCATCGGATATTCGCTATGTATGCATAAGCGGCAGGCTCTGTTTTTTTTTCCCCTCTCACTTGTTATCTCAGACAGATCCTTCACCTTTGTCTTTGAACACAAACTTAAACACGTACCAAACAGATGGAAATTCACACGCATCAAAAACACATGGCCATACGCAGAAGATACCTTTATGCCCCGCCGAAGCAAATCTTTGCATCAGATTTCAGCTCACATTTCTGGGAAGAGAATCAAGGATTACGGAAAGCGCGGCTTGTATGTATTTCTCATATGCAAAATGGGCCTTGTGCGAAGTGGCGTAATTGTGTGTGATGTGGCCAAGTGGCCAGCCTGACAACGAGAAGCAGTTGATGTATTGGTGGCTGGTTGAGCTTGTTAGCAATGGCGTGCCGAGCGGCAGAGGGGAAAGAAATAAGGGAATCAGGGACAATCAGAGGGAATAGATTATGAAGGCAGCGGTGTGGAGCTAAGTGTTGCTCCCTCCTGTTGCTGCCATGAAAAAGGAAATGGAGGGTGGTGCTAACATTATTTTATTAATTACATCTCAGTTTGTCTTTGTAATGACAGAGCTGCTTGTTCCTCCAACTCCCACCCTGTGCTCTTACAGCGTTTTTCTTTTCCAAGTGATGCGGTTTTTTGTATCTTTTCCATGCATACATAAATATATGGTTGTTATAAAAATGTCCTTTGTTTTATTTAAGAAGTTGAGTAAAGTTGAGTTGAGTGAAGTTGAGTTGAGTTGGGTTAAATATATTAAAATACTCATTGATCAATTATTTGTTCAAGTTTAATAATTCAGATCAAGTTTACTATTATTGGGTGACACCCTTTTTGATTTAACAACATTAACACAGAATTAAATTCCTATTCGTGACTTTGGTCAAAATTTTAGCTGTTTAGTTATTAGCCATTAGGTGTACTTTGGATAAATATGGATCAGTGCACACTGTAAAGCTGTGATCCTCAACCACCGGGCCACAGACCGGTACAGGTCCGTGGATCAATTGGTACCGGCCGCACAAGAAATCATGAATTATTTCCGTTTTATTTATTATCTGAGTCTGAACGATCTTTTATTTTGCAAAATCTTTTATTTTGAAAAATGTCACATGAACAAAAGTTTCTGGAAAGTTTCTGGAAAGTGAAGGGGAAAAGGCCCAGTAAAGGAACCGCGAACTGCCAAGGAATAGATCTGCAGCCCATTTGTCAACAAATCAGGTGAATTCAGCATGTCTGTGCAAGAAGATCAACTGCTGGACATTGCAAATGACGGCATATCGCATCTTTTCTAGAGTTCTCGCAAGTTTGTTATTTTCAATGGAGGTGTGCGGCTTGCACATGCAAGCAACTTAACGCGCTCGCGCCTTCCAGATGCACACAGTTGAATGAATGCTGGGAGCGCACCACGAGTCACATGACAAGAACTGACTGATCAGCCTCAGCTTGTATGGAATATATACGTTTCGGTAGACTAATTATCTCAGACAAACACAGAACACCCAAACACTGCAATTGTAATTTTCTCCATGAATAAAACTTCAGATATCAGAGTGACAGCAATGTTTTGTCAGCTTGTCATCCTCTGAGAAAATGGTTCATGGTTGCCTAGCAACCTACGAACCACTGCCATCACCCACACCCCCTCCCCCGGTCCGCGGTAAATTTGTCAAGCGTTGACCGGTTCGCGATAATAAAAATGTTGGGGACCACTGCTGTAAAGGTTTTATTATTGTGTCTAGACCTACCAGTGTAAATGTGTAGATGTGTAATCTCATATGTTCCATGTGAAACAATTTGATTGATTAAATTATTATTATTATTTATTTTATTTTATTTATTTATTATTTTATTTTATTTTGTTCATGCCTATAGTTTTGGAAAGCACAAAATGACTTGCAGATCAATGTGCTACCTGCTTTCTCACCCATATGGCAGGCATAATTGATTTAGTAGTAATTTAATAAGATGTGGAGTGTGTATATGAAGATGTTAACAGGGTGATTGACAGGGTGCCAAAATGCATTTGAATGCAAATATGACAATGTGCCAAAGTATGTGCCGAAGATTGACTGCTCTTTTGCTACACACATATATCTGCTTAACCAGCGACCTTCTTGCTGTGAGGCGAACGTGCTACCCACTGCGCCACTGTGAGGCCTTATTTCAATATACCTTTTATAAATAGACAGTTTGAGATATACATTTTATTTACCCTTAAATTCATGAATGCTTTACTAATAATTATGACATATTCAGGTCTTTAGTGAGCTAGATATATAAAATATGGCAAAAAACTGAGTCCAATAGCAATAGCATACTGTAAAGCTTTCCTGATATTTGAATAATTAGGAAGAATAAAATAAAGCCTATTTAGCTGTTTTTCTTTAACTTGGAAGGGTTCTCTTTGAGCAAATCATCACTGTTACCATCAGAATACACTTCCACAGACCCATGTATATTAAGATTATCATATTGACCATCTCTCAAAATATTAACCATATTATCAAAATATCATATCTAATGTCTTAAAAACAATATTTATTTTGCTGACAGCTTGTTTACTAAATCCACCAATAATTGACAGTCATATTTAATGGCTTTCAGCATTGGCTCTGCATTAAGCCTTTTAAGCCATTATGAGCTTTGCTTGATTTTATAAAAAAAAAAAATCATTTAATTAAGTTAATTTAATAATTAAAGTTAATTATTTGTTTATGCCTGTAATTATCAGTGAGATATCACACCATAATTGTATATCAGACATTAAACTTGAGAAATAAAGGTGAACTGCACTCAGTAAGACATCAGACGTTTAATCATTGCACAGAAAATGAATTATGTAAAATGTATGT
>CAIGQW010055024.1:6859636-6885077 GCA_903798125.1 Danio choprae
AATGAATGGCCATTTATGATATTGTTAGCTATGAATGCAGAGCTGAGGTTTATAGTTAAGAGCAATCCATTACTTATCCCTTTTAGCTTTGTCTAGGCACCCCAACCTGTAATTGGACCAGTAGCCCAGTCCAAATATAAAGAAATAAGTAATTACATCAATTGGAATGAAGTGACCATATCCTGATGTAAGGCATGGTTTAACATTTTGTATCTCAATAAAACATTAAAACTCTTTAGAGAGAGAGAGAGAGGATGTGATAGGGTAAGATGCATGAACTGGGATTCGAACTCAGGGCACCTCAATTGTAATGATGCTACATGTTAGCATGAGGCTATCACTGCCAACAAAGCATTAAAACTCCTAAAACATGAATGATAACATGAAAATGGAAATTTCTTTGCAGTAATGAAAACAATTACTTGATGTTTTATGACAGTAAGAATGAGCCATTGTTGCTGTTATTGACCATTCATTACTATTGTGCTCATCGACCAATAAAGTGGTGCAGTAGTTTCTCACTAATCCTTTCTTTTTCACTTTCATTCAGAAATGATATGAATGGCATGGCCCAAAGCTTCATGTGCTTGTAATCTCCTAAAATAGGTAAATCATAAAAAAAAAATATATATATAACGATGGGTAGTCATCTCAAAGGAAATTTTGAATATTTGTTCAGATCAGTTTTTCGTCAGTCTCATCACAAGGGGACAATGCTGGACATAGGTGTAATCAGATGTAAAATGTGGAACTTGTCCACTTTCAACTACTTCCAGAGGTAGTTCAAAAACACACAGGATCACATTGTTTTCGTAGACCATGTGATCTAATGGGTTCAAACTTTCACAAATGTGCACCCCCCTCTCACCATTTATTGGTCAAACTACTGATCATTATGGGACTGGTTTTGAAAAAGTGCACCAAAACGACGTATACAAAATACAGATTCTTATCAAAATCCTTTAAGGTTTGTAAGGTGTAAGGTGGATTCTTGTAAGGTGTGTAACATGGGTTTGTTAATTTAGAAGTGACCACACTGAGCCCTCTTGCAAATATAATGCACTGTAGAGTTTGACAAAACATGGAAGGGTCTTGACTGTAAAATCTGATTTATATGTCTCTTTGAATGATAACCTTACCCCACCATGCACACCTTACATGTAATATGTAAAGTGCTGTGTTCTGTCTGTGTTGTTCTGGCAATTAAACGTCCACTGCTAGTAGGCAATGGAGTTTCTATGTTTCTCTGTGTTGAGTTTCTTTACCTGTGTTTTGAGTTTATGCTGGAAATGTGTGCAAAGCTACTGTAGCAGAAGCTCAAACTTGCATTCAGTCATGACATGAAAACAGGTGGACAACTTAAAGTAAACCCAAAACCATCCAGAGCTCTTCCACGGGACCCAACACTTTTTAAACACTCGCATCACCAGTTTTACTCCACTTTTTTTTTTGTTTATGGCTCTCAAACCTAACCCACACTCATCACCGACCAATACCAAGCTGACCATTCAGAGGTCTTGCACAATGTGTTGTCACAATGTGTGTAATTACACTTTTTGAGAGGCGCACATCAGGGTATGGCAAAAAGTGTGTGAAGGCTATGCCGGACCTACCATATGCAGATGTATAAATTTGTCTTAATTAAAACTCAAGTTGTCATGGGAGAAGTTAATGGATCACTGAAAGTGCATGTTAATACCAGGTAGAAACAGGGCCTTAATATAGCTAGTGTGACATGGCGAGTGACCCAACAAATTCAGCACATATGTAATTCTTTTATCATTGTGTTTGACAGTTCTCATTTCATCTTCATTATACACTTTAGGTGCAACTGGGGCCACAGTCAGCAAACTACCGTTCCTCTCCTTCACATGAGTAGACTGACCTTTGAGACCCGGCCTCATTTAGACCTGCATGATTTGCATAAAGACATAATACATCTTACAGTATATCCTTTTATGCCCCCTGTGGATTATACGTAGGTGGCATGTCTTACAATATTTCTCAGAAATTCCTCTCCCAGACCACCGTATCTGCATAATAATGTTGTGATGAATAATATATGTTTGGTGACATTAAAAATAACCACTTTCTATTAGTGATCTCCAATTACACCACAATATGCCCTGAATTTGCATACAGTGATTAATAATTAAATCAATGTAATTAACTAACCAATAACTGGCATAATTGAGTAATTATCAAACCATATTCATAGGCTCTGATTTATGTCCCATTTATAAAATGTCTTTCATCCAAGTTTTTGAAGCAGAGCTTAAGTGTAATTCTCATTCATTCATTCATTCATTCATTCATTCATTCATTCATTCATTCATTCATATTTTGGGCTATTTTTCCCTTTATTTAATAAAACGAATCAATTAAATAAAATATTTAAATATTTTACTTTCAGATTCTTTTTGTGTGGCCATTAGAGCAGAGATTACACCCCTCAGATTTAACATATATATTCAAATCATGAAATAACCATGCTGTATTGAGCTTAGCAGAATTTCCCTGAAGCTTTGGTCCATTCATTCAAGAGTAGGAATAGCATATTCATTACCGTGAGCCTTATTGGCTAAACAGGCGGAAGGAGCCGTCTCCTCTGAATCAATGGTGAATGGGAGCGTTCAGTTAGATGCATCAAATTCTCTTCAGCAAAGGCACACACTCTGCAAATTCTGAGGGTCTCATTTTCCCGCGTCTCAGTCTTTTAGCAGTGGGGATTACTTTGAAGCAGTGCTTAAATTGATCCATTAAGTGGGTTATTGATCAGGCTGTGAGACCCACGAGGCTGCTCCATTGGGCTCCCTCAAGTCTGAATAACTTTGCAGAGACACTGAATCATATGGAGGGAATCTAATTGAATGTGTGAGAGTATTCGTGCAAGCGGCTGCTGAAAATGACATTAGCTCGCACAGACGTACTGAATCAGAGATGAGCACATTTTCACCTGCCACCCTAGAGAGTAGGTCTGAAAGTATATTAAAATACGTGTATTATATGGAGTTATATTCTATTGTACCTAATATTGAAGTGTCATTTATCAGTGTGAATAAACATTTGTTAGTTTATATCTTTGAAAAGTGCAATACTGTAATGCTGTAATACCTGGATGACTGCATGAGTTTGCTAGCCTACACAACTTAAAGTGGGGTATGTTAAAGAGCTGTGTGTGCATATATTAAATGGAATGTTATCATGCAGCGGTGTGCATGCTGATATTATTCTTGATGCAAATGGTCCTAAATTATGCTCTCTAACATTGTAGCTGTTGTGGTTTCAAAACAATTCTTGGTCAAATATGGACAAACTCAAATGCTTGGTTAAATTACATTTTTAAACTGAAAATGACTTTGTCCTTATTTGACCCAAAATGGGGTTAAAACAACCCATCGTTTTTTATAGTGCACATGCAATTTGATATTGGGTTGTCATCAAAGCTCTTGGGTCAGTGCTGAACCAGGCATGCATCATGACAGCAGCATTATATGCTGTGTTCTGATGGATGTTAGACATATGGCAGACTTTGTCAATAGTGACACTATCCCTGCATGTGAGAATAAATATGTGCATTGCTTTACAGAGTGTGTAGGAGGATTGATGGGATGTGTTTGGCCTCACAGTGACACTGAGCTAGAGAGCGCCTCTGTGTTTGGGTAAATAAAACTTACAGGAAGTTAATTTGTTTGCAGATTCCCTGTTTCCTCTGGAGATTTGATAGTAATGCATTCTCATTCCTTTATATCTCTTTTTGTGTTCGGAATAATGCTGTTTCTATCATGTCAGAATTACAATATTTATTTTAAAATAACCATATTTTTGCATTCATCTTAAAATATAAAATTACTATATTTGTTAAGGAAGTGACATTGGTTGAAATATGTATCACACCAAGTAGCACAGAAATGATCATTATGTAAACAAATATGGAACTCTACCAGCAATGTTTCAAATGTTTAAAATTTCTTTAATAAGGTATTGTAGGTGCCCAAATCATTCCACAATGTGTGTTTTAATTAAAACAAAAATAAAATTCACCAACAAATATTATACACCCTTAATTTACTCACCCTTGTGTTGTTCAAAACTACTTGATCAAATAAAGCTTATAAAATTCCCTTTGAACATTCATGTCTCATTTCATCTCTCAGTTATTATGAACTGTGTTTTTTTTTTTGGAAAATCTTGCGATACATATGGTGCTCAGCATAACCGAGTACACCCCATTTTGAAAATGAATATTGTTATCCATTTCTCAGTAAAAATAGTAATATATTTTGGTGCATTCAAACAAAACAGATTTATTAAATGAATATATTTGGTAAAATAATATTTTAGTCACTGAGCATCTTTACAAAGAAAAAGATAATACATTTAAATTCATGCGAAATATTGGGAAAAAAAAATACAAACTACAAAATTTCAACAAAATGTTATAATATTATAACGTACTTATTTTGTACTGTTATCATAAGTTATTTTGTTAGATTAGCTCCGGATTTGGCTTCAGTACTGATTAATCTAATGTATGAATGCACAAATATAATATTGTAAAGCTTCATTCATTCATTTTCTTTTCGGCTTAGTCCCTTTATTAATCTGTGGTCGCCACAGCGGAATGTTTTACACAGCGGATCACTGGGAAACATCCATACACACTCATTCACACTCATACACTACGGACAATTTAGCTTACCCAATTCACCTATGCTGCATGTCTTTGGACTTGGGGGGGAAACCAGAGCACCCGGAGGAAACCCACGTGAACACGGGAAGAACATGCAAACTCCACACAGAAATGCCAACTGACCCAGCCGAGGCTCGAACCAGCGACCTTCTTGCTGTGAGGCGATTGTGCTACCCACTGCGCCACCGCATCGCCCATTGTAAAGCTTCCTATAGAAAATATTCATTTAAATGAGAGATTTGTGAGGAGTGTACTTATACATGTTGAGCACTGTATATAATAGAATAATAATATAAATCAAATCGGGTGACAGCAGAGTAAAGTATATCAATTGCATTGGGGTACACTGTGCTAGTGTCTCATAAGTGTCCAAATACAAGAAATATGTCTCCATTGCTCTCATTGAGAAATCTGAAGTGTGAGCCAAATATCTTTGTAGAAAAAAAACCCTTGATCATTTTCTTTGAAAAGTGTGTGCCTCTTTTCTTGCACTCTCTCATATTCTTCAAAGTTATGTACTGATGAACGGAAGAAGCTCCTTCAGTCTCACAGAGCTGTGGAAACTAAAAGGATGGAGCAACATTTCGGATTTCTGTGCAACCTTAATTGCTGGATATGTGGATGAGAGTGGCAGGGTTTCCCCTCTTTCATTTCAATGTTGATTCCCCCCAAGCTATATGAATACATTTTAATGGGCATTGATATACACAATCAATCTGTCTGTCTGTCTCTATCTACTGTATCTAAGTAGCATCCATCCATCCATCCATGATGGATTGCACAATATTATTCTATTCATACTAATGTGATAAACAAGGTAAGTCAAAAGTAATCTAAAAGTAATCCAATGAAAGCAGCTGTAATGAAAGAGATTATGCTACTAACTACATGAAAGCAGAACTTTGATGTAATGCTTTATCCTTTAAATACCTCATATGGTTCTTTTTTATTTCTGCTTGATGTGTGATTTTATTATTTTATTATTGTATTTTTGTTTCTGCAATGTTTGAAAACAGCAAATTTTTATTTAATGATTTATTGTGCTATCATTACCACCACTGCGCTTGAATCCATTTTTGGTTCTGCCATTTAAACTAAGAATTTTTTTTACAGTGTAGAATCTCTAGCAGCATTTAACTGAGACCTGAATGTGGCACAAGTTTTGAGAAATAATAAAAATAAAATGCTCCACGCTCAACCTCAACATGGAGGTGTTAGCGGTTGCTGAAAGAGCCCCATCAGCATTGTGCCCTTGAGCGAGGCACTTAACCCCAGGCTGCTCCAGAGGGACTCTCCCTACAATCAGTGTAATACAAGTCACTTCCAATAAAAATAGCTAATAATAAAACTCCAGTCCCAGACACCCAAGTAGGAGCTGTGTCTTTCCAGTGCAAGCGCCATCGACTGTGGTTTCTCAGCAGTACAGCACACATTCTGAGTGCGGTTTTCAGAACAGATCTAATAACCCACTAATAAGAGCACATTCCTCACCCAGAGCTTCTCATTAATAGTCTGTTGACACATGAAAATAAATATAAATGCAAATATTGACTTCTTGTATAGATTACAGGAAGACTGTGGGAGGAAGAAACTCACATTCTTCGAGAGTTTGTCTTTATGTGTGGGACTGATAGATATGTCAGCTCTGTCTGTGCATGTAATGAGCTTCACGTGACAAATATTGTGGAAGAGCTAAAACAAAGCTGACAGAAATCCCATGAACCTGTCCAAAAGAGTCACCTCGGTTGTTTAGATGTAAGTATGTGCACATGTCTTAGTTAGACACATTTCTGGGTAAGCATATTTTGAAGAACATCATTTCTTTCTAGAAATTTAATCCAAACTAATCCCTAGCCCTACCTACTGTAACCCTAATTGCAATTTATTGCTAAAATTGCAAATAACAATAGGTGCATATACATGGACATCCATAATCTAATTAATGACATTTTTATATACAACAATCATATGATTAAGATGTTCACATATGTTGCTTTTTAGAATATTTCTTTCATGTTCCTATTTCACAAGTTTTAGTACATGCATTAGATAGACAAATGGCACCCATCATTATGTGACATCATTTGATGTTCTCGCTGTAATTGGACGTATCAACACAGTTCATCATTGTGAGGTTCTATAATTTTTGATGTTTCATTTTTAAAGGGCACATATCATGCAATATCAACTTTTGGAAGCTGTTTGGACATAAATGTGTGTATGTATAGTATGTCATATTGGAGGGATATAAACACAACACATCTCTTTTTTTAAATTTCCTAACATTACAATCCAAATCCCAGTGATTTTGAGGCCAACCGCATCGTGACGTAGCAGTGCGGTTGTCTCATCCACCAATATTGATTGACATATTGATATTATCATGTCTTAGTATAAATGCACATTATCATTTCCACAAGCCAGGATTTGTAAGAAACTGGGAAACTCTAACTCTCTGTGATCCAACTGCAACTCAAGAAACAGTAAGTGCTGTATTTTTATAGCATTTTGCCCTATACTTTTGAGCTATGTGATTAATAACATTAGTATATTAGTAATTTACTATTTTTAAGTAATTTTAGTAATTTTTTTATTCCTAAAAAACAAGCAAACAAAAAATGCAAAAATAACAAAACACATACTTTCACATTACTTTCCATAAAAAGTTACTAAGCAATACATTTAGTTACTTTAAAAAAGCGACTTAAGATTATAATATAATACTTTATGTATTAGGGCGACACGGTGGCACAGTGGGTAGCACAATCGCCTCACAGCAAGGAGGCCAGTTAACATTTCTGTGTGGAGTTTGCATGTTCTTCCTCTGTTCGCGTGGGTTTCCTCCGGGTGCTCCGGTTTATAATATATGTACACTGCTTTTTTAGAAATGATCAGTCAGTCAATCAATCAATCAACAAAGTCAGTCTCTCAATCTTGCTGAGCGTAAAAGTTTAAATGCTGTTGTGTGTATGTATTTATGTATAATTTATTTCCAACCAACCTTAGCTTTTTAAGCAATTTTTTGTTCATTTTAAGCAGACGTGTAACTGATTTAGCTGAATTACAACAGAATCTAAAAATCATATGTTAATGAGCTCCACACACTCTGTTTCAAATAGACTGGCAGTCTGAGTGATGATGGCAAGACGTCAGCCTTTTATCCCAGACACAGAACATGGTGGCCCATTAGCATGGCTGGTCTCTCTCATCCTCTGTTATTGAGCTAAATGTGTTTGGAACTGATACCAGTATGGACCAAGTGAAGCAGAATAGCAATGATCAATCTGGCAGCTCCAATCAAAGCAACGCAGATTTAAAGCATTCATTAAAGGTCATTTGTGACCTTCGAGTTGTTGGAGTACACAGATCTTCCTATGCACCATTACTACCCGTCGTTCAATATTATCTACCCCTGTTGTGGGCTGTTTTTAAACTGGATGCCCATCAATGACATTACTAAGTCAAGCACAGAAACTCAAGATGTTTGAAAGCGATCTCTTTGACGGTTGTTGTCTACCAAACACCGCAACATCAGAACGTCACAGAACTGCCGCTGCCACGTATCCGTCAAACCTCGAGTCCAGTAATGTGTCTTTTAGGATAGAGTTCCTAATTGACGTGACGAAGCGGCTTCAGAGATCTGTTTTCTCCAAGTGATGTTCCAGACGCGCTCTGACTGTCCTGCTATCTCTTTCATAGGAGTATGTGGTTAAACGCGGATGTAGAGACCTTATGGATATCCGAGGGCAGGATATTATTATGATCAGTGGAATCTGAGTGGGGAGAGAAAATCATATAAAAAATAAAACATCAAAAAAGCTGCTTACAAAGTGGTCAGGTCGACAAAGTCGCCCACCGCAGTGGCTTTCATCCGGTAAGATAATAGGCTCGTGGACCTTTTCAAAAGACATTGTTTCACATAATGACAAGGTTGGGACGATCCGTGAAAGCTTTAAAACCCCTTCATTTCAGAAACTTGACAGTTTCTCAAAGAAAAAAAGGGGAAAAATGGATGTCTTTGCTAAAGCTTGAAAGGTGTTGTATATCCAAAGATGTAGCAAAAGCACATTTTATTCAGGAACATCTAGTTCATCTTCCTGTGATGTAACTCGATATATATTTTCTCTCATATACATCCTTCACCTCTGCTCTGACGCCCCATATATTTGTTGAACTTGCCCATACTGAAATCTGATGATCTATGATCATAAATGAATATGCTGTATGACTCATTTACCAGAAATGTGGGTACATTTCAAGCGTTTTCCATTAATTTTCCTTAAACTGAAATGATATATGACAAATGTGTAATTTACAGTAAACTGAATCCATTATTAATGGAACAATGCAAAATGATTGCCTGTGATAGGGAACAATTGATTATGTTACTAATTGTTGCTTAATTTGGGCGACACGGTGGCTTAGTGGTTAGCACTGTTGCCTCACAACAAGAAGGTCGCTGGTTCAAGTTCTGGCTGGGCCAGTTGGCATTTCTGTGTGGAGTTTGCATGTTCTCCCCGTGTTGGTGTGGGTTTCCTCCGGGTGCTCCGGTTTCCCCCACAGTCCAAAGACATGTGCTATAGGTGAATTGAATAAACTAAATTGGCCGTAGTGTATGTGTGTGTGAATGAGTGTGTATGGATGTTTCCCAGTACTGGGTTGCAGCTAGTAGGGCATCCGCTGTGTAAAACATATGCTAGATAAGTTGGCGGTTCTGTGGTGACCCCTGATTAATAAAGGGACTAAGCCAAAGGAAAATGAATGAATGAATGAATGTTGCTTAATGTAATTTATTATTATCAAACTTTGTTGACAGTAACAGAGTTGACATTTCCCAACGTTTTGCGTTTAACTCAAGATGCTACCCTCAAACCAAATATCACACAGCATCTGTTAAACAGAATTGCATGTATTTTCATCATATTATTGTATTTTTTTAAGTGAATGCAAAATTCACTGAAAAATCATAACAGCTGACAAATAATTAATCTACTGGTGTATCCTAATCATATTGTACAAATGAATGAGAGAGGAATAATGACATGCCTCAGAGATTCCTGCCATGCTTTTTTCTATCAGTGCTTTACCGATTGTTATTCTTTTTTGTAACAGATATGTCCAGATTACATATATTAGACAATATATATATATTTTTATGACTTTTTAATGAAATTATAAGTAATACAGAAAAATATGATTACGCAAATATTTATTTAACTTTAATAAACACAAAAAATATGTTAGTTAGACTTGTGTATACTTTAGGAGGCAGAGACAGTCAAAAATTGCTATAGTGAGAGTCTTATGTTAATATTTTCAAGACAAAATGTTCCTAGATATTCTTTTTTTGCTATATTTTGAAATATATCTAGCATATTTTTACAATTATGATATGAGCTTGTGTGTTAAATAGTTAAGTTCAGACATGAACTTGTGTGTTAAATAGTTAAGTATGGGATTTGTGTATATTGCAATATGTCAGATTTTTATATGGGTGGGTTTGTTCCTCCTAATTAAGACATGGTGAGAAATAATGACTTTTTTAATTGGCAGAGTTGCTTGTTTGGAGTCCTATATTTATCACCTCCATGCATGGTTAATTATTGACATGACAGTGTTGTTCGTTGACTTCATAACAACAACCTCACATGTTAACTCTTGATTGGAATAATGTAGTTTTGGTAAAAGTTTGAGTCTGTAGTCTGCTAAGAAATTTCTCTTTTGGGTTTTGAGTATATTGGGAAAGTGCATGCGAAGTTCAATAGAGCTGGAAAATACTGGAAATGTATGCACTATTCCATATTGTTGTTGAGTATAGTGTTAATAGTTTTTTTCTAAATAACATTTCCCTAGAGAAATGCTATTTTTGTTAGCTGTTTTAACAAAAAAAAGAAAAAGCAATGATCATGCAAATACTTGTACATATTATATTAAACATATTGTTTTCTGATTGAATTAAATCCAATTCAGGTTTTAAAAATAAATAAATGCAAAATATCAAAACTGTCAAGGTGGAAACAAATAGACTTGAAAACATTGTGAATGACTGAAAACCTTGGCAGATATTCAGATTTTCATTTGCTGTCGTCATTTTCCTCACTTGTCCTCACTTCCTCCATTAGTACTGTTTAAGTTCTATAGGTACGTAGGCTCACCTTTGGGCCCAGTCTAGTTAAATTTGGATATGTATGCAACACACAAATGATTATAAAATACATTTCATTTATCAAACCTCTCTGTTATATGGATATTGCATGTACTGTACTAGTATTGTGATAATGATAATTTCTCAATATATTGTGCATCATCCTAGTGTTATTTTATGGTACAGGATACATTTTTTTCGTAACACTTAAAAAATTATCCCTATTGGACTTTTTGTTACTTTGCAACTACCAACACTAACCCAGAAGACCCTGACCCACCAAGAAGATTAAAATATTGAAAATCAAATGCATTTCAAAGCACTATATCGTGTATACACAACTTTGATTTGATAGTTTACATATTGATTTTTGCAAGCTTTCTTGTTGAGGTTTGTCATTGACGTCTCACTTATACACTAGGTGGCTTCCACTAATAAAGATGTAGAGTATTCACAGTGATGTTCGCTTCAGATGGTCCCTGTCAGGATAGAATATCAACCCCACAAAGGGGCAACAACTGGTGGATTTATTGGATTTCGTTAAATAATTTAGAAAATCTCTGTCAAACTATCACACTAGTATGACAGATAGGTTTTGTAAATAATTGAACAAAAGCTTTGATAGTTTCACAGTGCACAGTTCATCGCACTAAAAATAAATCTCAGCATATGTTGGCCATTTTTATCACAGAAACATTTGTAAAACTATCAACTGTCTCAATCAGTTTCAACAAATTTACATCTAAACTTAGTTAGAGTTAGACTTAGGGTTATACTGTTTTGTCAGGAAATACATCTTGGACTGAAGTTACACATTTGTCTTGGACTCAATCCACATATAACAATAGACAACATGAAACGTTAACAATACCAACAACAGTGACATTTAAAAGTATCCTGAAGGTAGTTTACAATTTAAAATACCAATAGATACAAGTATAAATAACTTATTGTAGTGGTTATTTCTACATAAAGATACCCTGTATATAACTTCCCTGATGGCAGTAATTCATATGGAAATAGAACATGACTTTGATCAAATGCTACGATTTTTCCCTTTTTAAAAACCAACAACTCATAGATTTACTGATGCGATGTGTACTGTCTTGCACCCAAAACTTTGACAAAATGGGCAATTTGTGCTTTTGTTTGAACAAACAATTGCCATACTTTCAATTATTGTCAATTTAGAATATGTTATTTATGGGTGTTTTTTCTTTTCTTTTACATTGTGTTTACAAAAAACACACACACACACACACACACACACACACACACACACACATATATATATTTACACATTTTCTCTATATATAAAAGAAGGATCAGCTCTTTTTATTGGATATGGTCTCTCCAAGTCCCTCCCTCTACGAGCTTAATCTTCTGTGATAGGTCAGATTTCACAGTTAGCTGTTATTGGTCTACTGCTTACTGCATGTGTTAGAAACTAAGCAACCTTTGCCATATCTGAATTTCAGCTCCAGAGGTTTCATAAGCATTTATAATCACAATGATTCATATTGCAACAATGACATCGGTTTTACTTGTATCAATCCCAGATAGAACCTTGTATGCCTTTGGAAGTAGCCTACATGCAAAGTGAATTTATATCTGCATCACAGAAAACTGTGTCTTTTAGACATATCAACACAAAAATAAAAATTCCAACCCTTAGCTATAACTAATAGGTTTGAGGATAAGAGATGCTATTATGCAAATTTGTTCCAAACATATATAGGTTTGTATATACTGACTACAGATTTCAGAAATGGTTCTTTCTTTTTGGGATGCAGGAACTCATTTGTCATCCACATTGATCTTGGTATTTTTTTTAAAATCAGAAATAATTACATTACACGAAAGGTTATATATTCACAATAAAAAAACCTCATTGGTGGACTTAGAACATGCTTTGCATTTTACATGTTCTTGTCTTGTTTTACTTTGACATTCAAAGCATCCAACTATTTCAAATCACAATCCAGTATATTCAGTATATCAAATATTTGAATAACGTTTGATTTTATTTGATTAAATTTCGTATGTGGCATGCTTAAAAAATTGCCCTGAGAACGATCAATGTGTCTGTGTTATGCATGCAGCACTGAACTATTGATTATGCTCATGCATAGTTACCGTTCACACACATGTACTGCACACTGGAAGCCTTTTTGATGCAGATCTCATACTGTACATACTGCTGCACTAGTTATACTTCTCAGCTTTGAAGTGTTTGCTTTGAAATATTTTTTTTTTCCTAAACATCACACACTCGTCTTCCTGCTTAACTGCTAACTGCCTCTCAGTTTCAGCTAATTATGGCAAACAAGTGTTTTCTAATGTGCATTCTGAAGAAAAAAAAGTATCTTGAAACTACTTGTTACCAAGTATGCTGGTGCTACAGCGAAGGAATTTGGAAGCTAAAATATTTTTGTAATGGATAACAGCATGGAGGTCATGGTCCTTAACAAATATTCTATGGCATTTATATATGAAATACAGGGCTGGAAAATAACAGCAGTAAACTATTCAAAGTGCATATCTGTGCAGGGCGACCAACTCAGCCATTCTTTGGGAATACAGAAGACAAGAGGATGACATAGAGGCCACAATTATTTTGCGTGCGGAGAGGCTTCATAACTCAATAAGAACATAGCTGTGAATGATTTATTCTGCTGTTCACGGGAGTACAGGCATAAATCAGCCAACTCACCTGTCCTCGTCGCTTATTTATGGCTCCTGTTATTTATAGTCCGTGCTGTGGGGTAATCAATATACTTTATTTTAATTACATTTTACTTCTCAACACTGTGTCCAGCAGCACATTTTTATGTTGAAAACATTCATTAACATGTGAGACGTTGAGTGATTCTCAAGTCAGGCTGTGCTCTGGTAGAGAGGGATCAGAGAGGTATGGCAAAAGAAATGACAGGTGGGTCAAAGTATTTTTAACAGTAAATGAAAAAGCAACAACAAATGTAGTTATAATGTGTAATTATTGTATGCAAATCCAATCATGCATCTGTCCAGGTAGTTGTAATTAACTTAAACTAAAGTTCTTGACTTATATATATATTTTTTGTTACTTACGGATAACAGTAACATAAACGTAGATAAACGATTATACTTAAATGCTTGGGAAAAAAAGTTAGACCCACACTCACACACTTTGAAGACAAAAACCTGATATGACCTGATATGCCTTAAAGGGCTCCTATTTATCCCCTTTACAAAATGTAAGATATGTCTTTGGTGACTCTAGAATGTGCCTGTAAAGTTTCAGCTTAAATTTACCCATCAGATTATTTATTATACAATGCAGAATATGCCTATTTTGAGCTCAAAGCAAAGTGTAGCCTACGTCTTTAAATGTAAATGAGCTGGTTTTCCCCAATCCACCGTTTCCAAGTGCATGTCTGTTTCTCAAACGTTATGTCAGATAAACAGCAGTCAGTGACAGAGACAGGCACAGATGAAGCAAAATTACAACTCATTAGTCAAAAATACCAAGTTAGTTTATTTCATATAGTTGTGGTGGAGTTTAGATTGTAACAGATCTTTTAATCCCAGTTTCATTGCAAATCCTGTTCTGTGGACATGTTTATGTGCGTTTTGAAGACATCTTAATACATACCGTCAATCAATTCGGTGGGTGGGGAATACTGCACTCCTATATCACATTGATGTGGGCCTCAAAATCAATGGCATTTGGATCCTATCAGGTAATTAAAAAAAAGAGACTTTATATTTTATACGTTTATTTCACTCCAATATGACAGTGGACACACTATACCTACACACAGTTCTGTCCAAACAGCTTCCAAAATGCTACATTTGAACACTTGTTTTAGGTGTGGTAAGTAGCCATAGTAGAAGCGGAGTACTTGATTCTGGTCTATTGAGTTATTAGATAATCATGCACATCTGTTTCACATTGTGGCCACAATACCAACTTGGGTGTACATTATGCTCTAATAATTAGATGCCCATTGTGTAATTATACAATATTATATTTTTAGACACTGCATTGACCATGTAGTGTCAGAATATAGTGTTGTGGCATGTGTTTGTGGCATGTTGATTCAGTTTGTATAAATGTCGGATCAAGATAATGAGTTGAATATTTGATTATAATATGAATAATTTTTAAAATATGAATATTTGTTGAGGGTCTCAGTTTAATCTATATATGTGTATGTCCTGGAGCAAGTCAACATCAAATTATAATTTGATCAAAAAATATTCAAGAAGATGCAATTTGGGCCTCTGAAGAAATCTCACATTTTTTTTCCATATGTAAACATAAGCCATTTTTCTTAGCTCATGCCTACATGTTCTGACACATGGGATTATTGATGTGATGTAATCCAGGAAACAAGATCAGCAAAGGGTAATCTGATCTGTTGCGGGAACACAGATTTGTTTCTCTGTTGTCACCTTCATCTGCAACTGTGGAAACCTCTGTATGCGGCTCTCATCCAGACCGATAGCAATCTAATCTCCTCTACTACCATTGCTGTTCCTGAGGGATTTCTCCCACTGTTTGAAGTCCTGAAAAACACCCTGTGAAGCAAATTCTGGATGAACAGCATTTACATTGGGTAGTCGCGTTTGCTAGGACTCCTGATATTTGCCCAGAAGAGATTATTCCAACAGCAGGCAATGTCTTGTTTATTGTTTGGATGGTAAAGGAGGGGGCGTCTAATTCAGAAGCCAGGAGAATTAACATGGAACTGTCCACAACGCCAGTCTAATCCAGGACTTTACACCCAAGAAGACGAAAAATGGCATGCCAGAGCGAGCCAGAGCCAAATGCGCCATGGCAGGATTTCAGCACCGGTACTTTTATTCTTTTTGATGTGACTGCCATCTGCTTTTCCCCGCCTTCATTTTATTTGCCTTCTAGAAATTTGTTGGAGCTGTTTTCCAAGAATGAAAGCTGAAATTGTTTAGACGTTTTTCTTGTTGCTTTTCGGAAATCTTTTGCTCTCCTTGGGTCACTCTGGGGTTGCTGTGCTTTAGCCGCCTTGGGGAATGCATTTGTTCCAAATATTAACCATGCCTTATTTCAAGATTACTTGGACAAATGGACACAGCAACATTTCAAGCTGCTGTACACTCAAGTTACTCATGTTTCACAGCCAATCTACTTTGCTATAGAAGTATTTCTTGTGAGATAACATTGTGAAATATTTGTAAAAGTAAAAAAATATGTTTTCTATTTTAACCGAAATTTCACTTTTTATGGCAAAGTTTTGTTTTTCAGAGGTCATTTAGTGTCCAGTCTCACGATCCTTCAGAAATCATTCAAATATGCTGAAGAATATTAGATTTTTTATTCTGGAAGTGATGTTACATTTCATGCAGGATCCTTTGAACTTAAATTTCAAAAGTACAGCATTTATTTGTTAGATCATTTGAATGTGTCATTAATTTTGAATAGTACAATATACTTATTAAAATGTGTGCTTTACATAAATGCATACAGTATTGCATTGCTTTTTGTATAAGATACTGCAACTCATACATTACATTCTGGTAATGGACATTTATTAGTATCTGTCCCCCAGTTTAAATGTATAATTAAACAATGATAGCATATTGAGCTCATTTTAGGGGTACTCCTAGAACATATGGCCTTAATTTATCATAAATCTCAAGCTCTCTGTGGTAATGGAGCCATGTTTTTCATCTTGATGTGAGATATTGCACACTGGCCCAGCACTGCCCTGTCAAACAATCCCATAATGCTATATCACCAAGCAGACAGTCATTCCTTCTATCGGGAGGCTCTTTGGGGCAAGAGTTGAGAGGTTATCTTTCAGGATATACTTACTGGCCACTTTATTATGTACGTCTTGCTAATAAAGAGTTGGATTCAACAAAGTGCTAAAGATATTCCTCAGAAATGTTGGTCCATATTGATGTACCAGCATCACATGTGCTGCAGATTTGTCAGCTGCACATTCATGATGAAATTGTATCATTTCTGCACATCCCAAAGGTGTTCCATTGGATTGAGATCTGGTGACTAGATCTGTAACTTTTTTTATTAAATAAGGTTTGTTATCCTGCTGAACGAAGATGGTACAATATGATAATAAAGAAATGGTCAACAGTAATACAATAATAAGGCTGTGGTGTTTAAACAATTATCAGAGGGGTTCAAAGATTGCCATAAAAATATGAAGCA
This sequence comes from Danio choprae, assembly GCA_903798125.1. Taxonomy (NCBI): domain Eukaryota; kingdom Metazoa; phylum Chordata; class Actinopteri; order Cypriniformes; family Danionidae; genus Danio; species Danio choprae. Next base: position 6,876,668 of record CAIGQW010055024.1, read on the forward strand.
CACTATTACACCACTGGCAGCCTGATCTATTCATAGGATGGATACATGCTTTCATATTGTGTCAACTTCTGACAATACCGTCTGGATGTCATAGCAGAAAATGAAACTCATCTGACCAGGAAACAGACCAGTTCTCCTGTTCTTACCTGGCAGGTGGGCTCTTCTGCTGCTGTAGCTCATCTGTCTCAAGGTTTGTTGCATTTTTTCAGTTACTGTTTTTCTTGTCAATATCCTCTGACCTTTGGCATCAACAAGGTATTTCAACCCATATAACTGCCACTTGTTTGATACTGTGTGATTTTTGCACCACTCTCTGTCAAGTCAAGTCAAGTCAAGTCATCTTTATTTATATTGTGCTTTAAACAATGTTGTTTGTGTCAAAGATGGCTTTCGCTGATGAACAGCAAAATTATATAAGATCACATAACGATATTTCAGTTTATAGTTAGATCAGAACTTCATCAGTTCAGTTTAATACAAATATCACTGTGTAAACTCTAGACACTGGCTTGTGTGAAAATCCCAGCGTATCAGCACAGATCTACGACTCATGTGGGGCAGACTACCATGCTATGACCCCATTCTGATGCTTAGTTTTTGGTGCTCCGTCTTGACCATGTGTACAAGTGTAAATGTGTTTAGTTGCTGCCATATGATAGACTGATTAGATCCTGATTATATAGTTCCTTAATGAGTTTATGATTATTTTATGAGCTTAATAATGACATTATTGTTGTCTCGACTTAATGTATGCTGACACACACACACACACACACACACACACACACCCACACACACACACACACACACACACACACACACACACATTCTGTGTTAGTTAAGGAATTGCTTAGACTTCCATTTGTTTTATTAATTAGATAATTATAATTACACATTTGATGACCCTACCCCTAAACATAGCACAAAACATTTTGTCATGGCATTCATTATATACAGTACAGTAAGTGAGGACATAAAGCAATACACACACATGGACACAAACTACTGTATACTGTGAACGTCAAAAAAGTTTAATACATTATGTAAGGTTTTATGCACTAAGGTCATAAAGTCTATATACTGGTACAGGTTGAAAATAAGAAGGAAGAATGGTGAGAACTAGCATTACTAAATCCGCTTTTCTGCTCCTATCAAAAGCTGTCTATATTCAGAAATTCCTGTGCTGTTAAAAAAAAAATCTTCCATTAAAACATTGTATTAGTCACCTTTTTTGATTACTTTTTCTGATATATTCTGATACCTGACATTATCAAGGCATAATGACTTAGAGCTGTGTTTTTCTTTCCCCCTCCAGTCTTTACTGCTTTAGATATAGATGGCTGTCTGCACTTCCACATTTGAACCAGTGAGGCAGCATTGAATTAATAATACAAAACTTCCACCAGCAGTTCCAGTATTTAGCAGGTGCTTAGTATGCAAACACACAGAGCAGAATTTATTTGACATATTTGTCAGGGATTTACAGTCTTGGACTTCCTCAAAAAGAAAAACGTGCTTTTGCCACTGCAGTCTGCGTATCTGGACTAAGCCTTTTTTGTCTAGTTGTACTTTGTTTTTATTAAAACACTTGTACAGCATGTTTACTTCAAGTTGCAAGATGTTATTGTTCACCTATCTGTACAGCATTCTAGGAGGTAGAACTAAAAATCCAGGGTCTGTTTTGCTTTTCAGCAGGGGGACGTATAGGCTAAAAAGTTTTTTTTTTCTAGCTTGAATCTTGAGCTCCCACAGAGTTCCGATGGAGCGAGTGATTTTTAATAAGACTTTATGCTTTGAAGAGCTTGTGCGAATGTCCTCTGTAATGTTGAAACAACACCGCAGATTTCAAAATGCTGTTTGATCCATTCCAGCTTTGCCACACAATGCAATAACTGTCAAAGGGCTGAGACAGAAATGAGTGAATAACAAACCTTTAAATACCACAAAATGAATCGACTGTTTTCCATTTGCACTGGCAAGTTAAGGCGGATTTTGAATTGCGGTATCTACTACGCAATTATTACACAGAGCATGTCGGCAGATTTCCATAGGGATTCTTACTTAACAGAGTCAAGTATGCAAAGACTCAGAGCTAAAAAGGGCATGTGACTGCAAATAGTCTCACTAAAACTACACCCTTCACAAAAATGGTGGCAAAGAAGTAGAGCTGAACATTTAATTGTGAAAGATCTCGATCTTGATGCTGTACCTACACAAGGAGTTGTCATGTATTTGTAATGAAGACCAGCTTGTAGCTGCTAAACAAATAAACCTCACTCCCCAGGCCTCAAGAGGTATAGTAGCACTGGAGACTGTGGTGTTTAGATGGTGTGCACATCTCCTATGACAGAAAGGCTAGTGAAAATCCAAGATAGCCCTTCAAAGAACCCCACTTCAAACAAAGGAGATACACAATTTTTTGTTGGACACAATTTTTTGTTTGATGGCGTTTAATCTTGTGTTTATTCATTCATTTATTAATTTTTTTTCCGGCTTAGTCCCTTTATTAATCTGGGGTCACCACAGCGGAATGAACCGCCAACTTATCCAGCATATGTTTTACGCAGCGAATGTCCTTCCAGCTGCAACCCATCACTGGGAAACATCCATACACACCCATTCACACTTATACACTACGGACAATTTAGCTTACCCAATTCACCTGTACCGCATGTCTTTGGACTTGTGGGGGAAACCAGAGCACCCGGAGGAAACAAATGCGAACACGGGGAGAACATGCAAACTCCACACAAAAACGCCAACTGACCCAGCCAAGGCTCGAACCAGCGACCTTCTTGCTGTGAGGCGATTGTGCTACCCACTGCGCCACCATGCTGCCACCGTTAACTGCTAGAAAATACCCAAAATGCACTCTGTGAGTTTGCATGTCGAATGAATTTCTGCATCCGACCAGAAGATGGTGGCCATATTTGATGGTGGCCGTACTTGATTAAAATAAAGTTTGTATACACAACAGACATCAAAATACTTTGCTTAATAACTAATAGACAGCTCACTAACTGTTAAATAATTATCACAGGGTCTGACCAATAAATTGAAAATATAATCTGTCTGAGGGATTTATCAACCAACAAAACACAAACAAAGTGACATTCCTTACGATCCACTGAGCGCTCGAATTCTCGAACTCGTTTCCATTCACCTCTTCAGTGGATTATATTAGTGGACTGATGAAGGGAATAGTGAATGATGGTATGTGGGGCGATTTTGGCTACAGCCTAGGCCTTTCTTAAGGGAATATTAGATGATTTTGCATTAGGTAGTTACATGAACTAGCCACCAGGTCTGGTTCTGTGAGAACAAATTTCCCCCTGGACCATTTTCAACAAGGGGCGAATAGAGGATTCAGTGATGGTCAAAGTAGGGCTTGACAATTAATCAGTATTAATGAAATCTATCTAACTAAATCACCTTTGACAACTTGTGAAAAAGTTTCTTTCATGTGAAAGCCCATTGATGCCATAATCCAGCTGCAGTCTTTTATAATTGTGATTCCTATATATAAAGTTCAAAAGGGTTCATCATTTTTTTCATGCCATTATTATTTTTTTCTTTTTTTTTTTTTTGATTCTGTCCTTTGTTATGATTGTTGATACAGTCGAGGAACACATCAATGTCCTTTCAATGTGAGCACAGTGATCCTATTGACCTCTGTAGGCGTCCAATGAGCTTCTCATCACTCACGGCAGTACCTCTGGCACTCCGGTTATTACACTCACCCGCTCTTTGCACATTCTCCCATCTTGGATCCTTCACCTGGAAAAGCCAAGTGGATTTCTGTTCTTCTTTTCTTTGCTATGTCTAAGTCTCCTTGCAGTCCCTGTCTGCCCTTTCTCCGAGAAATCATTAGGATAACAACACATTCACTGTCATTCACAGACAGACTTTTGTACTCTCGAGTTTATAAATGTGAACGATAAGCTTATGGTGATTGAATTCATCTTAACAGAGTGCTATTTTTACCCGAAGGCAAAGAGTAACGCCACAATGTCGCTTTCAATAGGGCCACGTCCTTCTCCTTTCACTGCTGCCTCGGGAGAACTGATGATGTCGACTTATTTGAGGCTGATATTTTTCTCAGGCTAACTGCTCTGCCCTCTGCTTCTTTGAGAGCAGCTATTTGATTTTGATGCTCTTTCTCTCTAGGCTTCATTCGAATGTGCCGAGTGATCTTTGAGAGTGCCAGCTATGAGATCGCATCTTCTGAGGCCACATCTATGTCACTGCCTTCTTCTCCTTCTTATGGCGGCATTACTTCAGGACATCCACCATTCTTGAACCTTCTTTCTGTGTAATTACATGAAGGTCAATGACAATGACGTGACAACTTATTAGAAACCGCATCTGATGCCGTTGATTTCATAGCAGTCTTTTCCTCGACACTTGGTTTCCAGGCAATTACCAAGCGTGTTATTTATTCATTTCATGGTTCACAGAGCATCAGACACTATAAATAGGTGAGGACGGTTGTAAAATCCCTCACAATCTTAGTGGCTGCTATTGATTTTTTTCACAAAGATCTAAAAGCCTCGGGATAAACAGTATGAATTGCTCTAAAGTGTCGGATTCTTGAGTGTGTTTGCTCATATACACTGGCCTCAAAAAAATATTCAATCAGTAACGTCACACTCATAAATATAATGAAATTAACTGCTAAAATACCAAACTAAGTGGCAATCAAATGGTAACGTCAGTTTGGTGTCCACATCAAATTAAATTTACAAAAAGGATATTACGTATATAGACAAATGGGTTGAACTAAACAGTTTGAAGATTAGTGGTAAAATATAATGGTTAAAATATATTTATTCATTAATTTATTCATTTTCCTTCGGTTTAGTCCCTCATTTATCAGGGGGTCACCACAGCAGAATGAACTGTCAACTGCTCTGGCATATGTTTTACACAGTGGATGCCCTTCCAGTCGCAACCCAGTACTGGGAAACACCCATACACTCTCACATTCACACACATACACTACGGCCAATTTAGTTTATTCAATTCACCTATACCGCATATCTTTGTATTGTGGGGGAAACCAGAGCACCTGGAGGAAACCGACGCGAACAGGGGGAGAACATAAACTCCACAAAGAAATGACAACTGGCCCAGCCGGGACTCGAACCAGCGACCTTCTTGCTGTGAGGCGTCAGTGCTAACCACTGAGCCTCTGTGTCCCCTAGTTGCTTAATATGTTATCAATTTATTCTTGTTCGAAATATGTCTGTCAACATTTTTAATGTTTAATCATTTATTTATTTTTGACACATAAACTGTTACACTGAAATGAAATTTTGGTAGGTGTCTTTTGTAAATCTTTTTAAAAGTGTACAATGAAGTACATCTTTTTTTGTCAAAATAATAAAATACTGTTTGCAGGCACTGTGTGTTTGTGTACAGGGAGCATATTTATTTATTTATTTATTTGTACATTCAAATGATTCTTTCCGTGAGAGAACAGACTTTTCAATTTGAAGTCTTCAAAACGCATGGCTTCGCACCTGGACCAGCAGGTGTTGCAGCCTTGTGTCCTATTATTGCTCTTTTATCTTTGGGAGAAATGTCATTGTGAAGTCAAGTTCTCCACACAATTGCCTACACTCGAGCAAAACATTTTGTTTATTTCTTTATCTTTTCTTATTCGTTTTGTGGTTTTTCTGATGACATTCCAAAACCTAGATGGAGATGCTGCCTGCTTGTGCCAAAACGAGAGGGTGTTGCTTGAAACCATTTGCATAGTAATTAATTACACCTTGTCAAAAAATGAGTCAGCCATGTTTGAAAACAATCCAAATGAATTAGACTAATAAAGACAAAACCATCAGCCAAGAAAGAAGTCCTGGGCCTAATTCTCTGCCTAGAGACAATCTGCTACTGCTGCTTTAATTTCCAATTACAACTGACAGCTTTGTGGAGGTTACGGCGTTATTTAGAAAACGTGATATTTAATTATTTGATTTTGAGATGATAGAAAATAAGATGCCAAAATGGATTTTCTTTTAATAGTTTTATTGTTTTCTGCAACGATCTTTGAGAATGCCAGTTCTTTTAAGAATTGCCAGTTTTTTCCCACCACATGAATCAAGACTATCAGTTTTGTATCATTTATTCACTTCATGTCCATGAATATTGTTCAAACTAATCGCCAGCATTTCTTGTATCAGAACGCCAGAGGACAAATAACCCCGAAGTCAGCCGTCTATTTAAGTAAGGCTGTTTCAAGGTTCAGATTTAATAGGCGCCTGTGCATCGAGGTGTGTTTGTTATTGGAGATGGTATACTTGTTACTGTGGACACTGCGAGGCTGAATAGTTGGCTGCGTTTATGGTCAGTGGACCCAATGAACTTTATGAGACCAGCTAGTCTTCTCTGCCCCCCTGAAATATCATGTTTGTTTATCTCCAGAGAGAATTTATTTTGCTGATTCATTGCTTTGCACTTGTGTGAGGGCTGAAAGGATTCGATTTTCTTCTTATTTATTTGCTTCATTTTTTTCCTCGGGTGTAGACGGCGGCCGTGTGGAGCTTCTCTAAAGAGAAAAACATCTCCCCCAGCTGAGGTCTCCTGTGAAATGAGATTAAGAGAGAAGAAGATATAGATGCTGCATCAATCTACAAGTCTTTTCCTTTAGCCCGGTTAACCAGTTAGCCTTGTAATATCTCAATAGATCAGGGTTTCAACATTATGATTTTATAAATCAACATAATAGCATTTATAGGTACGGTGCATCTAAACTAAACATTTACAGTGAATGGTGACTGAAGCTTTTTTCTTATTTTAAAGGCACTATAAAAGTGTTTTATGAGTAGTTCATGTGTCTAGTTCAGTACTATATTCCAAACCACACCATGAAAAAACGATTTCAATGTTGAAAATAAATATTATTGGAAAAAACATATTAAAGAAAAGTAATTATACTTAAAAAGATAATAATAATCATCAGCATAGCTTATATATTTAGTGTCATTCCAAATGGAACACTACTAACCAGAAATTCAAATGTTCAAGCCAATTTGATCTCCTAAAATTACTTATCAAATGGTACCTGTTATCAGTGTTGCACTCAAAAAAGTCAACAAGCCACCTGCTCGATTTGCAAAATACATATTGTCTTATGGAAAAGAATGGAACGAGTTTAGTTTCTGTTAAATGATTCATTCTATTTGTTTAAAACTAAATAAGGAAATAATCAAATGAATCAGATGAGAACTGTAACGCCTGGATGGCAGATAATGACATGACGAGGGATATATACAAAAACGGATTTATTGAACACTTACGGGGAACAGATACTGGATGCGGGAAGACAGGACGACACAGGAACAAATGAACCACACGAATCAGAATACCGGACAACAATGGACAGAGACAAAAGGGTATAAATGGATGAAGGGATGATTAAGCTAATGAGACACAAGGGATGAACACAGGTGAAACAGATTGACACTGACGGTGGCGGGAGAAGGACAAAGGAATCACATGACAACAAATGATGACACGGACGAACACTGACAAGAACTTGTTGATTCAATGAGATTTAAACTCTATATCAATGTCTCTCTCTTGTGAGTTACTGTACGCCTCCATCACAGTAGGTGGCAGTATGCATGTATAAGCTGGTTTGCATACCCACCAATAAAAGCGCATAAGAAGAAGTCACTGCACATGCTTAGCTTAACAGACTGACCTTTTGGAATTCTGCAGTTGTGGTGGTCCATATATATATGGAGAACTTATTCTTGGCACAAGTAACTTGGAGACAAAAACAAAAGTGCACTTTGTTCCTTTTGCATGTTGGCGATCAAATCTTTGCACCGTTCCCTTCAAACAAGCTACCGGGGTGTGAACACTGGTGCATGAGCTTTAACAAGACTGATGTAGTGAATGAATGAAGATGCACATTTGTAGCTGGACTAAAGCTCTCCTAGACAGCGGTCATTTTTAGAAATTAAGACCAAAATGGCAAATGTGTGATCATCCGTGTTGCTTGGTTATCAGGTATCTTAAGAACCAAGGTTTTCTTGGCTAAATGTTTTACACATTGTTACTTTAGTGGAGACCTCAAAGTGAAGAATACCGTTTGAACTTTATGTTAATGACTAATGGGAAAATAAATTGTTTGCATGTTTTATGTACTTTTTGTAGATTACTGAACTTCAATGCTGCCATCTAAGACAAATCTAATTGAAGCAACCCAATAGATTTTAATAACCATAAATGGACAAGACAGAAACTTGTTGACGTAACAAGGAAGAATCTTGAGTTGAAGTGCTTTACTGACATTGAGTATATTTTAATAAATTCAATCAGACTAACACAATACAAACGTCTAATTTAATTAGCTGCAAAGAAGTTACATAGACCTATTAAAACCATGTTGAATTTACAC
>CAIGQW010055024.1:6885087-6903287 GCA_903798125.1 Danio choprae
TGGAAATGTAAACATAAGTATAGTGCCCCACAGAGCAAAAATATAGCAATAGGCTTGCTTTTAATGTTAATCTTGAAATGTACTGTTTCCATACTTTCCATGTTTTCCAATGCTTTACTTTCCAAAACATTCAAAACAACATTTTAAAGGCATCATAATTATATTAAATATGTAACTTAACTGTTTCTGTCCTATATCCTTTGGCCCGATAGCTCCTCCCCTTCCACAACATAATCAAATCTGCGACCTTTGAGTGCAACAATCCGCACTTCTTTTTATCAATTGAATAAGTACATAATCCAGGTATTTGAAGTGCACTTATTCTTTTTTTAATTATTAATGTGAATGCACTACTTACTCTATATATGCTACAAAAATGCAGCTAAAATGTTAGTTGTTGTTGCTTTTAAACTACCTGTGAATTTTGCTTGCAATCCTTTGTCGACGGTGACGCAGAAATAAATTTGTGAAAATGATTTGACCTCAAAACAATTTGTTAATGAGTCTGACATCCCTTTTCTGTACAAGAGAGCTAGGGTGGATATCAAAGATCTGGAACTAAACTCCTCCTTCACATACCCAGATCACGGCTAAAAGCAAGGGGAAATTGAACATTTGAAGTGGCCGACCTCATACTGTGGAACAAACTCCCACTCTATATCAGTTCACCTTCCACTTTGTCTAAGTCTTAAAAGTCTTCCAAGTATTGTCTTAAAGCTTGTTTATTTTCTTTTGCTTTTAGTATATGATGAGTGTTATGTGTAAACTCCTGATACAGTTTGCCGCTTATTAATAGTTATTTAGGTAGCAGTGAGGTTTAGGTTTTAGGTAGGATTAGGGATATAGAATAAGATAGTTTAGAATATTTATTCTGTACTAATAAGCCAATAGCCAATATCTTAATTGTATTCAGGTAAGTGTTACCCATTATTTGCACTAAATAATAATAATCTAAATTTTCTTCTGCTACACTTGCAAAACTAATAGATGACTTATATATTATTATAACAAATGGAACCATATTGCAGTGTTAATGAACAATAGCCCTATGCAGGGCTATTCAATCAATTTGTCAAGCATGTTGTAGGCCAAATTTATGTTTAAAAATATATAGCTTATTAGGTATGCATGCATTTGGTGATACAGCAATCTGGATGTTATTAAAGGACACTATAATTGTTTAAACAATATAAAATTAACTATTGTGCCCTGACGTGTCCATGATAACAATATCATGCATGTTCATTATCATGCATTGTATTATTGAATAGTGGCACATGTCTACAATGGATATTCATAGTAAAATATTTGCCTGTATTTTTATAAGAACTGTGATTTTGTACGTATTAGACTTATATTGTCACATGATATTGACCTAACTTTGGCTGCAAGCGCATCCATTGGAACCTTATTGCGCGAGACTTCCATTCTCCTTCACTTCCATTGATTTTTAGCTTGTTATGCTGCTTTATGTTGCAAACTGCTATTTTCTTATTATATTATTTGTATTTTAATGTATTGTCATAAACACAATTGTTTGTGGAGCATGTAGTTTAATCGTTTACTGCCATTTATTATTCATAGTCATTTCCCCCATAGTCAAGCGAATTGGAAGTTGTAAAACAATCAAAGCATTGAAGAATAAGGTGAATATAGCAGAGAAATGTGCAATTTATTTGTGTTTTAAATGACAGAATATATTGTCAATTGCGAGGAAAGAGTTAACAGGCACAACGCTTCCTTATTCTTTTCACCTTTTAGTCTCTTTCTCGGCACACTCTGATCAGTGATGAGAGATGCTGTGCTGTGAATGGAAATTACAGTGCAGAGAAAACACTGCAACTCATCTGCTCTGGATGATCTATTTCTACTAATCATAAAAGTTTATGACTTGAGACTCAGTTGATTTGATATGACCTGAAGTTCATTAAAGCTGACATTGACTGCGCGTCTGTGGGTGTGTGTGTGCGTGTTTCAGGCCTACTCTTCAATTGGGCACGTCACAGTCTTTGCGCAGCCCTTTCTGACTGTGTCACTTAATGAAAGGAAGACTTACTGTAACTAATAAAGAAGAAAGTGGAGTAGATTCAGCAGTTATCATGCAAATAGAAATTCTTTTTTTCCCCCAGGTAATCCTCTCAGGTCTGTGGAGCTCAGCTCGGATGTTGCTTCAGTTTCGCACTGAAATATTGCCACTATCTTAATGTGCCTCTAGAAATGCTATTGCACAAGGAAACCAGAATACCCACTTCACACCTCTCAGCCTTTTTTTTTTTTTTTTAAGAATCTGATGTACAATCAAGCTGACGGACACCCTAGTGGTGTGACAGCTAATTGAGAGCCCTTTAAATCAAAAGAAAGTTCTCCTTTTCCACCATGGAGATTAGCTTCACCTGAGGATTACATTTGGGTCACATGATTGCCCCTTCAATTCTTATGCATTTATTTGTTTATTCTTGACAGAAAACATGAATTTAATTGATATATTTAAAGTGCTTTGTTCATGGCAAACACGTTTTTGTTTTTGTTCGGTTTAACACAGTTTAGAGATTGGTGGAAATTGCTCCAACTAGGGATGCACCGATATGGAAATTCTCAAGGTCTCAAATTCTTAATTCAATATAAAAATGCCAATAAGCTAAAATTGCATGGCCAGTGCATGGCTTATTATTTTACAAATATACATTTAATTAATATTATTTTGTCTAAACACAACATTGTTAGGTAAAAAGTTTAGACATTGAGTAATTAGACAACAGTTAAAAGTACTGTATTTAAAAAAAGGGAATTTTGACGTTTTTTAATATAGTGTTATTTATATTTTGCATTTCAAAATAATAATAATATGGAAATAACTTTTTCTGTACCTAGATCACACAAGTCAGTTTTTTTCAGACTTTAGTACATTTCTAATGGTTATTAAATCAAGATACATTCACTTAGGATGCAACATGACTTAAGATAAGAAATATTGTTTACATTTTATTTTAGGGTACAATTCCTGCTTCGAACAAACCCTTAACTAAGACTTTTAGCTCAAAAAATAACTCATTTGTTGATTATTAATAGTTATTAAGGTAGTAGTTGGGTTTAGGTATTGGTAGGATTAGGCATGTAAAATAAGGTCATACTTTATAAGTACTAATAAACAGCCAATGTCTTAATACTGAGAAGGTAATAAGCCTGTAGTTAGTGGGAATTGATACTGGAACTAAAGTGTTACCGAAATGTTGGTGATCCTGACCAAAACGAAACACATTTATTAAAACATGAAAGCATATCTGCCATTGGGCTCAGAAAAGTATACTTAATTTAAACAAATGACTAATTGACAATTCCTCTTGTCATGTGTTTTCATTTCTGAAATAACTTTCTTTGTAATCGTTTTCATATGCTTCATAATATTTGTTTTATTTGTCTTTCAGTTCAGTTTTTCATTCCAATTCTTTTGAAGCCGAACTGCTTCTCTCCATTGGCTGTAACACCCCTGACATGGCTTATGTAACTGTAGTTATATAAAAATTTAGTGACAGTGAAAATCCTGCTGTTTTGTTACTCTATGTAAGCTGACAAGATCAAATCCTGCCTTTGATCTTGCTCCCTTTGAAAAAAGTAAGTTATCTAACACGGGTCACCTTGCATCATCTGCCTTAAACCCAACGGATTGCTATATTTTAATGTAAAAGGTAAACCCATTTTACACCATATTATGTGTAACCGCAGGTGGCTAGAGAAACTTTATGATCTTACACTCTCTTCCTTATATTTGTAATTGGCTTTTTTTTTTTTTCAAAAGCTGCAAGTCCTCAGTGCAAAATAAAGGAAAGAGTGAATGGCTTGATTTTCATTCCAAATGACCGCTTACCCTTTTCCCGACCTTCACCCAAAAAGAGCTCATGAGTTCGGTCTAGCCAAGATGGGATACTAAATACCCACAAACAAACTTTATAGGCTCTGCATGTCTCTGCGTAGGTTTGTATTCATGGCGTCTGGAGAAGAAAACGCCGGTTCATGTCCTTGAGGGCAATAGTCCAGCTGTCTTATGAGGCTCCATTCACTCAGCTCTGCCGTTATACGTGACTAACTGCGTTTGCTTGGTAATTAGTCAGTGTGATTGAGAGGGAAAGAAGGGGCTCCTTCCCCGCTACGCAAAAAATCTTAGCATCCCCTTTGGGCTGTTAACTGAGAAGGTAGGATGCTCAATTTCATCATTATTCCATTCCGCCGCTGCTACGTCCATTATTCTGGCAGGTATATTACCATTTTTTTTTCTTTTGCAAGAAAGAGAAAATTTAGATTTTCATTTAGACGAAGATTTCAAATGTAATTGCTGGGGCACTTAGATAATTAAATAATTGACGCAATTGATATGGGTCCTCATTGAATCTGAGCACTACTGTTGTCCTCCTTTAAGCTCGCAATTAAGTGTGATTTGCTAAATTAGAAAATTAGTTTTTAAATTAAATGGTTTCTGTGCTTCTCCCTTTCAAAAAGACCTCGTCATATGTGACCATACTAGACTTCTTTAAGTATCTATTTGATCTTCTTCAAAAAAAATCTTCTTAAAGTTGATTTATTCTGTGTAAGATTGAAAGTAATAGTTTTAGTGATTTCTAAAACAGCTAGTGGGTAAAATGTCCTCATGCACACTGTTTTAATAAGACTAAAAATTGTATTATGTCACTGTATTATGCCACCGTCTAGAGTTATGAAATGGTTACATTCTTTAGTCATCAACTAAATTTTTGTTCTTTTGTTTTATGCCCAAGGTTTCTTTCAGCAGGCTATACTAACCACTGTTCTTAAAAGCAAAGGCTAAACCAGCCTGGAATGAAAATAAGAATTAGAAGGAAATAAACACATATTCGGGTGGTTCAGTATTATAATACAATATCCTTAATCACATATTAATCTAATCTGTAGTGCACACTTCACAGTTTTACTGTACATAATTAATTATTAATTTGTTAGTTATATAAGTTATAATTTGAATAAAAGAACAACATCAATAAACTTGGGGTAATAAAAATAGTAAAAGTAGTCTAAAATGTCCTCTTTTTTGAATGTGCATTACGAAACAAAAATCTTGAAAGTCTACGTGCATTGGAAAAACAGCCATGGGTAATTTTTTTCCCCATTGCAATTCTGGTGTTAAAGCTAAGTATCACATTCCCTTTTGAAAATATTCATAGAGAGAGCAGACAAATGTAAATAAAACGGATCCCAAATAAAGCCAGATAAACAACCAAATCCCTGTTTTAATCCATGTGGGCATATGTTTTAATCTACATATGTCTTCTCGAATAATTCATTCAAGGATGACCACTTGGCTGAACATCCCTAATGCTTTCATTCAAATAAACTTAGTTTTGAGGCTGAATCTGCCTCTTATAAAAGATTCTGTTTGGCTAAGTCTCGACTATCCTTTCAGGGGCATTGGCGCACATCTCTTTTAAAATCATGAGGTCGCTTGGGTTTGTCTGCCGTGATACGTTTCAGAAAGTCTCTGCTTTTCTTCTGTAGCTTAACATATTGTATACCACATTATAAGTAGGGTTTTGTAATTCATCCATTATCCTGTTTTCCCAACATTAAACATCAGATGTTTTTTTGTTTGTTATTGACCTAGAGTTTGTTCAAGAACTCTTGAGTTTCAATATGATTTGAGTTCAATAGTTAAAAGGTGTGTTCATCAGTGGTTGATTTCAGGCTATATGAATGTATGCAACGTATGCCTGCTTTTGCCAAGGGCTGTTTGCGTAAAATAGCTTCTAAAGATCGATATTTGCGTACACCCACATATTTGTTGCTTCAGAAGTCTATTTGCTTTCACGTTAGCTTCCCCTTGATCTGTGTCCCATGCTGTTTTGAGAAACTCAGATTTTTACAAATATTTTTTTTTTTTGTAGTAGCTGGTGCATTTTCACTTCTATTATTGTACCAGCAACCCACATTTTAATCACTTTTCTTTAATTAATGGCATTTCTGAGAGTTAATGTGACAGTTAAGAGGACCATGGCCACATAGTACATTTGTACACAGTATATATATTATTACAAATTAAATATTTTATTTATATCTTGTCAAATTTTTTTAATAATAAGAGTATTTTCAGAACTCTGCATTGCACACATCTCTAGTGTTCTGAATAATGAGTGGATTCTCACTATGATAGACTTAACTGATTGGCATTGAAGAAATCAACAGATAGGTTTGTTGTGCCATATATGAATTGTAAATATTTACTGTACATTTCTGCATTTGGTTTGCGACTTGCAGGACTAGAGAGGGACTCATTATCAGCCCTGGAGTTGTATGCCTTAGACAGGCCCACTTTAGTTCACGACTAACTATATTAAAATAATTTATTTAAAACCTATGTGTACTGCTCTCCACAGCCTTGTCATTTGTCGTATTTTTAAAAATATAATTTCAGATAAGCTCGTGCTTCATCCCGCTCCATTTCGACCATGTTGAAAAGCATTTTTGTTTAAAGAATTGTTTTATGTATGATTTTTTTGTTCAAAATAAATAAATCAAATCATATTAGAATCAATGCAAATTCAGTAATCAAATGCTGCTTTACAGTGAAGATGTATTAGAACAGTTAACAACAACAACAACACAAAGTAACGTTTAACAGTATCAGAATCTATTTTGTGTCTAATTCATCTATTGGGGTCATTTCGATTGATTTTAATTCTGAAGAAAGATAGAGGTGTATAATGATGAAAGCCAAAATGTAAAAATAAAGACCCCTAATATGTCATGGATGAATATTTACTTTTTACCCTCCTGTAACTTGACTTGTCAATTGTCATTTTGACCTCCCTACAAAATGTTCTTACTTATACTCAATAAATATTCATTAATGAAATTTAATATTTTGGCCTTATCTATATCTTTCCTCATAAATGTATATATCTTTCCTACATCTTTCCTTATAAATTTATTTTAGCAAAATAAAAAAAGAGCCTGGGACATTTTTTAATTTGGTTGATTTGTGATTTGCTCTGTTTAAGTGATTATTTTAGTTCTTTTTTTGTTTTGTGAATCTATACTTTGCATGTTATCTGTACTTTTCCAATATGTATGTTTTTTTTCTTCTTAACTTATTGTTTGGCATTATTTGTATATAACCTGCACACACTGTAACATAATCACAACTTGGTGGTAAATAATCCTCTCATTTTTGTATTTAGTTTGGTGTCCCTGATCATTTATGCCTGTCCTAAATGTAGATTTTTTCCCCTAGATCTTCTTAAAAGTTCATAATAGGCCATTGTTTATAAAGGGAGGTGTAGCTGCATTTTCTTACTGATATTTTGACCATTCAACTATCTTCATCTCAATAAATAGGCTGTTCATGATCTGTAAATGATTCACTGAGAATTTCCTGCTTAAAGTCCCAAATGTACGTTCCCTAATACCAACACACTTTTATAAAAGCAAATACATTTATGTCTATCCAGTGTCAGTGCTCAGAAATGAAACTAGTTATCCTGAACCCATCGGCGGCCTTGTGGTAAAATATGATTGTAGCTTCCAATCTGATAACATGATAAATGAGATATGGTGTGCAAAGAGAAAGACACATATAGCAATATATTAAAAAATACATATATATATATATAAACTGTGGTTTCCACAGGGGAGCATATAGAGAGTGATTTTATTGGATTACACTTTCAAAACAAATCTTGAGGAATGTCTATTAATAGAATCTGTGATCATGGAGTGAATTTCACTGCGGTGCTTACAGTATATTACCTTATGACTGCCTATTTAATCTTTTCATCTGAGGAGCATAATAAAGGATTTAATTGTTACATATGAACATAATTCCATCACACAATTAAATGCATTGATTTTATTTTAATTAGCCAGTCAGACTGCTTTGAAATACATCTTCATATATTATAGAAACGTTTTAATGAATATCCCCGAGTCAAGGTTCCTACACAGCTTGTGTTCTGACCAGTCTGCATGACAGACTAATTTATAATACTGCAGTGAAAAAAGCGAATTATTGGAAATCTTGTAAATACCGGCAGGTCATGCTCTTCCTTTGATCCCTGTGTTCAAATTGAATTTGCCCCTGTATAAAAAGAAGACCTTCCTTTTTGAATGCACTATTCATTTTTGCACCCACTGCCTTGTGATAGACACAGATCGATGCACGCGCAGCCACCTCCCTCAGCCTTGTAAAAAATGGATAATCGCATACAGATCGTTTTGAATAACATTTCAGCTGACATCTCATCTTTACAGGAACTCTGCCCAAGAAGTTTGGTATCGCTTCAGCTTTATTCTGAGTTAAAGTTTTAAGAATTAACTATTCTCAGATATGTGAACGTCCTTCAAGACAGTTTCAGTAAACAGAATGATATAGATTCTCTATAGCTGCTTGTGTGTAGAAGTGAATGCTTTATTGCATGAATTTGACTTTGAACATGTCATATATTACCATTTAAATTGTTCCTCAAAGTAAGGCCATTGCATTTTAGTTAGCAACCTTGTTACCTAGTTTTAGCAGTACACTCCAATGCTCCCTTCAACTGAAAACGGTTTCCACCATTTATTTATTCAAAGCAGCACAAGCTTGTTTATTCCAGACCAAAGGGTTTGCGTTTATGGTCTAGAGATCCCATAAATTCAGTGCCCTTGCAAGGTGAATGAAGTCCCTCTGGAGTTCTTTGACCTGTTAAGGCCTTTATTTTGCCCCCTGCTGTTGTCACAGGCAAAGGCAATTGCATTTTAAGATGTGCTTTACATTACAAAGGTGGAATAATGTCCATAGCCTGGAGTATGCATGCGCTGCTGAGAGAGTGGACCATAGAGGCCTGTCCCATTTTACTTTAAACAGTCCACTGGATCTGTCCTCAAATCCAAATGGCTGATGCTGCTGACCAAAGTAGGGCATTGTCTGTTTCAGTGTGTTTCGCTGCATAACTAAATGTAAAAAAATAAATAAATAAAACTAAAATGAATAATTGTTGTGGCGATTGTAGTGCACACGTCCTGTTCTGCAGGACTATTTTGGGTTGGAATGTCTCAAAGGTCTCAGGGAAGAGTATTTTGGTGAGCAGCTGGGAAAGTGGTCTCCCTCAGGTCCGAGCAGATTTTATCAGCGCCGGTGATAAATGTGAGCCTCTGTCACAGGTTGGTTGCGAGAAGCCTGTTTACTTGAAAGGAAATTTCTGTCAGAGTAAAGGTCAAGTTCTCTTGCTTTTTCTTCAGGATCCTGGAAGGAAATTGCTTTTTTGCGTTTAGAGGTGCAACAAGGGAGGCGAGAAAATGACACAGACAGCATTCATAAAGACGTCTCCGGAGTCTTGGGCAGTGTTTCAGGTGTGAAGATCTCAAACGTGTGATAACAAATGAAATTCACTTCATATCTTGATGAAATTGAGTCATTTGTAGATTTATCTGCCTTCATATCGTTCTATAAAGTCATTATTTTTGAAGCAGCTTTTTTTGCTAGTTAATGTTAGATTGTGTGTATATATAGTGGGGATTAAAATTATGAATTGGTTTGATTTGATTGATTTGTTCATTCATTTGTTTGTTTGTTTGTTTGTTCGTTCGTTCATTCATATCCCCCAGAATTAATGTACATGTATTATTAATAAAGTAATAATGTAATCATGACATTCTATAGTTTTCTTTACATGTTCTGGTTATTAATACATACATGTCTTACATAGAACATGAGATGTAATCTTTCCTAGAATTTTAGCATTGGTTCATGGCCAAGGCTTTTAAACTGTGGCATTTACTGTTAGTATAAAAGTCTTTATACGAGTATAATGCGGACAGACTGACAGGCTGAATGTAGTGTGAAGGGCCTGGGGAATAGGCTAATTGGAATGAATGAAAGATTTGAATTAGGGAAAGTCAGAGGTGCCATTTCCTTCCCTAATCGCTTTTCTCTCCAGGAAAGAGCCTGTTTCCCATTGAGGTTAAATTAAGCTGTTTAGCGGGTCGCCATGTGTCATTGGCTCTTTGACCTCTCTTTTCTCACAAGCTAAGCTTCGTGTCTAGCACATCTGACTCTGTGCTGTGATCTTCTAGACTAAAAGTAAAACCGCAGAAACAATATAATGTTACAGCCCGTGCACCTATTTCAAGCATGTTACTGGAAGAACTCCACACCGCTAATTAATAATCATCTAAATTATGACTCTTTGGGCGTCATTGATCTACTGGGAGGTTAATTTACCACTAGAAAGAAACTTGATGAACTCGCCTTGATGGCTAAATTGATGTTCAGTGTAGCTAACACCTGCAGGTTGCCAAGCACAGCAGCTCATCTTTTTTTCAAGACCGATTCTCCGAGGGCTTTAGTGTGCTGAAACTTTGGCACAGGAGGTGCGAGACATGCACTGCTGCCTATTGGCTTGACCTTGCTGTGAAGAAAATAGAGACATGAAGGAGGGAAAGGGAGAAAAAAGTAAAGGGTAAGAAAAAGAGGTCCATAAAAGGGATGAAAGAATCTTCACTGTCCCAGAGAGCCATTGTCTCACCCATGTGACACAATAAAGAACCGAAGGTACTCCACTGTCACCAAGGAAACAAGCAGCCATCCTTGATGCAAGGGGCAGATTCTGTTTGCATGACAGAGATATACAGTACTAAAAAGTTTCCTGTGGTTAAGACAAGTCCATTATGCTATGCTTTTTGTGTGGATTTTTGATGTAAGGTCACAGGCTGCAGTCTCTTTTGATTTCGTGTTCACTTAAGATATTCGTGTAAACCTTGCATGTCTGCCCACTGTAAGGATAATTCTGATGACCTTGTTCATTGGCACAGCATGTATTACTTCTCAGATTTTCTCTTTTCATTGCACTGAATGAGTCTGTTCAATACACAGATCATAAAGTTCATTATCAGCGTTCAGTCAAGTTTTGCAGGTTTCAATGAGTTATGTGAATACACTGAAGGAATGGTTTCCCAAAGGAGTTGGCCTAAGCAAACAAGATTCATGATGCAGATCACCTTTTTTCATGCCACTTGTAAAGAATAGAACCAGAACTGTTTTGTAACCTTTTTTAACATGGTGTCAGTGAAACAATGGCTCACCTTAAGAAATGATATGAGCTGCTTTATTCATTTATTGGAAAAAGTCATTTTTATATTTGAAACACGTGTTAACGCAAATTTCTAATCTGCCAATCACATGACAGCAACTCAATGCATTCAGTCATGTAGAAATGGTCAAGATGATCTGCTGAAGTTCTGCTGAAACAAAACCAAAAGGTGATTTTTGTCATTTAAGTAGTTGTTGGTGCCTTATGAGCAGTAGATCTGTGCTGGCTTACTGACATCTCCATAACCAATTCAAGGCTGGGTACAGTTCACACCAACTCACCAAAGTTTGATAACAGAAAATTGGAAAATGGAATGTCAATTCCTGCTGCACCATGTGGCTTACAAATTAATGCAAGCAAAATGAGAACAATTCAAATTTCGTAGTATCAAAGATTTGGACAGGTGGTGGTTCCATGATGTAGGGGGTGCCAAGTAAAGTTCCCTGAAACTTGAGAGAAACATTTTTGAAGTTTTGAATATAAAAAGTAAGGTGCACTTAAATAAAAGAGGTTAGTGAGTGTATGAGGTACTATATTTACATATACAATTCAGCCCAACACCTTCATTAAAACGCAAATTGTGTGGTTCTTTCCTCGCATTCAAAGTGAAATGTACCAAACAATTTCTCAGTTTGTTCAATTACTGTCTCTAATGATAATGAATCTAACTTCAATCCCCATGCATCCTCGGGGCAATAAATGTTACACCTAAGCAGGTGTGTACTCTCCTTCATTTAAAGGTGAGAAAACAATAGCAGCTCTATTTCTCTCTCAAAGTGGTGCTTAGCCAGAGGAGATGCTTGTCCTGATGGTTAGATAGTATACCTCCATTTAACCCCGCTAGGGACCACCTGCCGTCCCGGAAATGGGCTTCCGGTGGGGGAAGGCCACACTGATTCCACTCACCCTATGTGGGCTTCTGTCGTCCTCTCAGGGTGTTATTGCACATCTTTTCCCACTGTGATGCACACATTGCTTTCTCCAGCCCTTATGACAGCAACGAAGCATGCTGTACCTGCTAGACCTCCCCTAGTGTTTGCTCCAGTCACCTTACACAAGGGCTGTTTGGCATGAGCATGTTTTTTGTTTGTTGTTGTTGTTTTTATGCAAGTCTCCAAAAGTCATGTTTACTTTCTGGTCACTTTTCTGGCCACGTCAAAAAACGACAAAGAAATGACATAAGCCAGCCTCAAACTCTTGTTCCTTACAGTACATAAATGTGTGTTCCAACCACTACACAGACATTTTCTCCATTCCACCAACTCCTATATTTGATCTAAATTTACAGACGAATGCACAGCTATGCCTGCTTAGTGCAGATTTTAAAGGCAAACTTCTATCATGGGGTTCTCTCCACATGGTCTACAGCAAAAAAGGCCAAATCTGTGTGCGTTTAGCCCCAGATAGTGAGCCTTAGCGGGGAGGCTCTTTCTCAAGCTCATCCTGAAGATAAGGCCTTTAGCACTCAAAGCTCAGGGACAAGATCAGCCTGACTGAAACAACTTGAAAGGCAATTTTCCATACCTTTGCTCTTCAGTTCACTTCCTCTTATTATCAATTGAGGGACTTAAGTTTAGCCCTCCCTTCTGTGAACTCCTCCTTCGAGCTTAAATGCCTCTTCAAGATGTTTGTGTTCACTTAGTGACATAATGATGAAATATGAGGCTCTATTTAAATCCCCAAAACTAGCCCAGTGGGCACTTGTTGTTTGTTGCCCTATGTGATGAATTGTATTAGCGTGCAGTGGCAGGCCTTTCTAGTGCTTTAATAAGATAATGCTTTGACTGTTTCTTATTAAAATACCTTGTTTTTTGATAGCGCTAGTTTAAATATGCCTTTTATTAGGTTTTGCTTTGCTATATTGTGCCCTTGGGCTTCTCTTACAAAGCTGTAGCAGAGAAAGGTAATTGTTGATTTCTCAGTTTTGGGAATAGCAATTGACCTGTTTGGCTGATTTACATTTACTGTGACTAGAAGCACATTAAACTGTGTTGATTTTTCTACGTGCCTGGTTTACAACTTTCATTTTTTGGTAATTCTATTTGAATCACATAAACTGTGTGCTCTCACAGTCTCCATAAAACGACTTGACATTTCCTTTTGCGTGGAATTGCTTTATTTATGTTTATTATTTCTTTTAATAGCCAATAGGCTTTAGTTAAGTCGCAGCTGGGATGATGATTTGTTACTTGCCAGTCAGTTTCCAGTGATATTGGAGATGGTGCATCCTTATAAAGGAAATTTGATTGAACAGATATTTGAATAGTGCAGGACAAGTCATTATTTACTTTGGTCAAAAAACATTCATTCATTCATTTTCTTTTTAGCTTAGTCCCTTTATTAATCTAGGGTCGCCACAGCGGAATGAACCGCCAACTTATCCAGCATATGTTTTACGCAGCGGATGCCCTTCCAGCTGCAACCCATCACTGGGAAACATCCACACACACTCATTCACACATATACACTACGGACAATTTAGCTTTTCCCAATTCACCTATGGTGCATGTCTTTGGACTTGTGGGGGAAACCGGAGCACCCGGAGGAAACCCACGTCAACACGGGGAGAACATGCAAACTCCACACAGAAATGCCAACTGACCCAGCCAGGGCTCGAACCAGCAACCTTCTTGCTGTGAGGCGATTGTGCTGCCCACTGCACCACCGTGCTGCTGGTCAAAAAACAATAAAAGTAAAATATAATGTCAAATAAATGTTAAACGTGGACTTTATAATTATAATGCACAGTATGAGACCTGTATATTTTATTGTAAATTGCTCTGTATGGCATTCATCAGTGTTATTGTCTGTGGTGTAATGTTATGAAGTAATACTACTTTGTTACATTACTTAAGTATTTTTTGTGAGTATCTGTACTTTGCTTTACTGAAGTTTTCATTTTTCTGGCAACTTTCACTTTTACTCGACTATATTTCTTCAATAAATTCTATACTTTTACTTCAATACATTTCCCTGAAGGAAATTTGTTACTTACTACAAAATTAAACCAAATGAATGAAAACTGCAAGTCAATTTGACACATCAGTGGTCTGCTGCTTAAATCCATTCGCGCATATGCAATCAAATGCTCACACAACCTCCGCAGTACATTTTCTTTTCCAAAAAAATCCATATTTGTCATGATAGCAAGCGATTAATAATACTCGACAATAAGACTGACAGCGGCACCTGTTACTCTCATGCCATGATAAGCGACTGCTGTGACGAATATGAACACCCGGGACAAACAAACTAGAGAAGTGCCTCTTATGCCATACCATACAGAAAAATTGGTGTTTAAAAGGGTACTTTTCAACATCAAGAAACACATTAAGGTAAAGTGCAGAATCAGCACCCAACTGTATTTAAGAGACTTGTATATTTGAAATAAAGTAAATAATGTTTGGTTTTTTAACAAAAGTGAAACTTCCTTTGGCTTCGTTCCCCACTGGGGAACTACAATGCTATGTGGAAACTTCCACTATGGGGATTTCGTTAGAAAGCCAATCATCTGAAGAGTAATAAAACGGGCCAATAAAATGCCAATGAGTTGGCGGTGTCAGTGCACGCAGCCGGCAGCAATCACAATCAATTCGTGCATCAAGAATGCCAGCCGTGCCTTGCATCAACACCTTTTCACTTTCAGAAGCCTCACGCAACTGAAAGAGTTGTTTGCTGTTCCTCCTGTTCGATCGATAGAGAGAGAGAGGGAGAGAGAGAGAGAGAGAGAGAGAGAGAGAGAGAGAGAGAGAGAGAGAGCTGCCGTCTACAGGCAGGCTGTTTCTCCCGGTCCCAGAGCGAGCTACAACGCAAGCAGTGGCGGTCCAGCGGGGTCCATTCCCCTGTCCCTGGGCGTTTCTCTGGTCTGGTTCTCCAAGAGCGGTTTGTATATTAGAGCATGTTTCCCTAAAAAAAAGCAATACGGTCGAGCAATGCGTCTTTTTAAAGATGTCGTTCCGACTGTGCATTTCTGGATGAGGTGGTTCCATGTCCCCGGATGATGGGCACGATGGGGGTCCATGATGGGGGTCCAGCATGTTAATAGTCTGTTGTGCAGCTAAGTTTGCGGCTCGCTCTTGCAAAGGGGCAAACCACCCCTGTTGTCCCCCGCAAGTCGATTGGCACTCGGGCAGATCTGAGGGTTACAGTGTAACCCTCGGGTTTGCGGACCCCCCACTCCTCAGCGCGCTCCATCCAAGCTTTGAGTGAGAGAAGCGCTCCATCCACCCGGATGATCGCCCTCTCACTCAATGACACAGAGGACCAGATGTCCAGGACTGCATCGGAGGGTGGGCTGTCATTTTCACCTCCGGGGCGGTGAGCGAGGCGCCTGATCTAGAAGCAGATATGATGGCCGTGCTTTCCCGCTGCTTCGGCGGTGGGTCTGGAGATGGTTTATCCCCCAGGCATGTCGTCATGACGATAGATGCTTCCAGTATGGGCTGGGGGGCCATGTGTTGTGGGCATGCAGCCGCAGGCCCGTGGAAAGGAACCCGGATGCATTGGCATATCAATTGCCTGGAGCTGTTGGCAGTGTATCTCGTTCAGCGCCATTTTTTCACTACTAGGTGTATTTTTTAAGACTCCCCCCCGCCCCCCCAAAAAAAAAAAAAAAAAAAAAAAAAAACCTAAGCGCTTCACAGGTAAGTAAGGGTCAGGGGATACGTTGGAGGGCTGTGTCTCTGGTGATGATGGTGCGCTCACGCTGGAGCCTGGCTAACCTCTCACCAGCGACGTGGTAAGGTTCAATCGCTGTCGCGTTTTCCATACATTTCCCCATAGTGGAAGTTTCCACATAACATTGCAGTTCCTCTCCCACTGGGGAACGAAATGGTTACTACGTAATCCTTGTTCCCCAAGGGGGGGGGGGGGGGGGGACAGAAATACTATGTTCCTTTGACACAGTGATTGCGCCTTAGCTGACAGCTGTAGTTCTTCAGCTAGAAAAGGTGTTGTTGCTAGGCACGGCTGGCATTCTTATACACAAATTGATTGATTGCTGCCAGCTGCGTGCGCTGACACCACCAACTCATTGGCATTTTATTGGCCAGTTTTATTACTCTTCAGATTATTGGCTTTCTAACGAAATCCCAATGGTGGAAGTTTCCACATAGCATTGTAGCCCCCCCCCCCCACCCCCTGGGGGAACGAGGGTTACATTATAACCATTTCATTTTCAGCTTATCTTTTATCTTTTATATTCCCTTTATTAGGTTTTGTTTTGCTGCAGTATATAAAGTTATTTTCTTTTTTTCAAATGTGTTTTCAAACTTTTTAAATTCTTTTTACTTACTTTTTTAAACATTAAGCTTTTAATTTATTTACAGCATTCACTTGTACTTGTACTTTTACTCTCATTGCTTAAGTAACTTAAGCAGTTAAGTAGATTAAATAAATACTTAAGTATTAGAAATATAGAAAGTCATTTTCCAGTAAGATATCTGTCAGTGTGGCTTTCAAGTACTTTATGCTCGACTGGTTATTGTTGGTATTTATATACACAGGGAATGTGAATAATAAGTCTACTCATGACACAATACTGCAGTCCATGGCATTGACAGACATGAGTGGCCCTTTCTTAGTGACACTGGCATGTCTAAATGAAGAAGTGAGTGAATGAAGGCAATAGATAGACCAAGTTTTTTTCAGGCAGAGTGGGATTTGGGCTCCTGTATCCCTAGCCATCCCCCAGAGTCGTCGTGGTCCTCCTCCCAGCGTGTGACAGATGCACCAGGGGAGAGACAGATAGGAATAGATCTGTATGAATCACACACAGTGCAGCCCTGTCAATGTCACTGCCATCATTCCCCTGCGGACTTGAGCACTAACTAGGTTACCTTGGATCACTGATTCCGCTCTCTTTTATGTTTCCTTTCCCCACACGTCTTACATTCTCCATCAGGCTGTCTGGGGACTAATCAAAGCCGACAACCTCCCACCTCCCCACACCAACTGCAACACCCAGTGCAGTCAGCTCAGACGTGCAGGGACCGCAAAGTTCAGATTAGTTTTTAAGTTCCTTTGTGATTATTCTTATCTGGTATCAAATTAAAGCCGAGCAACATTTCACAATGGGCTTCCACCTATGAATATAGAGGAGTTTAGACAGCAAGAGGGTCCTTGGGGGGTGTTTGCACAAATAGGATATGAAAGCCCTCGTTATCAGCCCGCCAATGTTTGCAATGATAAGAATCCAGACTGCTGCAAGCGTCCTGGAAGAAAAAAAGAGAGAGAAAAAAAACGCAATCAAACATGAGAATGTGCCACGTACAGCCTCGTGTCACGTATCCCTATGTGCTATTCATCAAGGCTCAATGACATGGGGAAATAAGCTGGGCTGACATTACTGCAAGGATACGACGAGACTGCCAGATACGTATACGCATTAGGTTAGAGGGTCATAGGATTGGCTGTAGACAGATGTTGATGTCCCCCAGCTGTCGGAATTTGCCATCATATTACTTTCGCAATGTGATCTTTCTTCCTCCCCTTCTAGCCCATCTCCCTCTTACTCTCCCTGACTCCTCCGTAATTGCCTTGTCGAGAATTTGTGGTTCTTCATAAAGCGGGTGCTGTCGGATGGCCCTTCCCTTGGCCAGTCCTGGAAACAGATGTCTAAGTCACCGGCCTCCATTAGTCCGGCCTGTGTGCGGGGATAACTCATTCCTCCAGACCAGCCTCCAGACATCAGGCTCACTCCTCGCATTCGTCTGGCCTCAGATCCAAAGCACGAGTTTAAAAGAGAGATGGAGAGACAGACAGGGAGACGCTGGGTGTCTAATGACAGGGCACAGTGCCATGCTGTTTCTTTAGCTCACGCTCATTCCTGTAAACTATACCGCCAGTGTGCCTGCTTGCAGTGTCACTCCACTTTAGACACTCATTAAGGTCGTGTATGTCTCTCTCTGTCATCGTGCACAAGTCCGCAGTGGATACCTGCCGAGGTTGTCCTACCACAGACACTGTTTTGTGTTTGTTCTTGGGCCAATTATTCATTACATGCTGACATTTCTGCAACATATTTGGGGTACTTTTCCACTCTGCAGGTCTTAAGAGAAAGTCTGCCACGATCAAACGATGCTGTCCTAGAGAGACAGAGAGAGAGAGAGA
>CAIGQW010055024.1:6909169-6921615 GCA_903798125.1 Danio choprae
GAATGAATGAATGAATGAATGAATGAATGAATGAATGAATGAATGAATGCTCTAAAACATCAATTGACAACAGGGGTCTAATTCAGCAACACAACATTGAATTTTTTGCTTCCCCTTTTTAGCTATTTGGGCAATTCATTTTTTAATCGTGCATAAACACGTGCAATTTACATCCAGCTTTAAATGCAATCAACAAATAAGTTTCTATTTATTCATTAATTTTCCTTCAGCTTAGTCCCTTTATTTTTCAGGGGTCCCCACAGTGGAATGAACTGCCAACTATTCTGGCATATGTTTTATGCAGCGGATGCCCTTCCAGCTTCAACCAATCCATACACACTTATTCACACACATACTATACCGCCAATTTAGTTTATTCAATTCACCTATAGCGCATGTTTTTGGACTGTGGGGGAAACCCGAGCACCTGGAGGAAACTCACGTGATCACGGAGAGAACATGCAAACTCCACGCAGAATTGCCAACTGGCCCAGTCGGGACTGGAACTAGCGACCTTCTTGCTGTGAGGCAACAGTTCTAACCACTGAGCCACCGTGCTGCCCAATCTAATATATGTAGGATGATATTTATATGTTTATATTAATGTATGTAGGATCATATTTAATGATCTTTTTAATTGGACATAAGATGTTTATATTGCGGTGTAAACGTGATCATGGTTAATGTATCCCTAGTCCTGGACAATAACAATGTTTCAATTCATCAACACAGCATTGACCTTTTTACTCCCATTTTACAGCCATTCGGCCACTTAATTTTTAACCGCGCATCAACACAATCTCAATACTAACGGCCTTAATCACAAATTTCATTACGCCGCTGATTACAAACACTCAAAACATCTTAATCTCTTTCAGGCGACTGTGAGCCAAACTTGTCCCCTTTGGTCAATTTGTCAGTTTGCCAGCGCGGCGAGGGCACCTTGGGGCGACTGCTGGTCATTTCTCTGTGTCTGACAGGCCTCTTGCTCGGCCAGGGAGGAACAAATGCGTTTTGCTCAGCAAGCACCTCTCCAACAACCCTGTCATTGGCCCTCATTAGTCAAACGCTGCTTCTCAGCAAATGTGACACCGATCACTCCCTTCATGTCCGCTCCCAAAGGCAGGCTGTTTTTAGAGATCTTCCAGTAGACATGCAGGAAAAAAAATAATATCTGCTTTCAGCTCAGCCGCAGACATTTCATCAAAAATTTAAGCGAACATAGATGAACGCTAGGGCTGTTTGTGCTTTCTGCTGTTTAAGTGCTTGTGATTTTATGTTAACTGCCTGCACAGCTGTGCATGCGAATGCTAATATGAAGGTGCCAGGGTTGTTGATGCTTTATCATTTTTAACTGATTCTAATTACATTTTGGGGGAAAGATAAGCGGTCATCTTGTAAATCATTTATAGATTTTGAAAACTAAATTGCAATCAGATGGACGGTTTGTTATGCTTGGAAAAAAACATGGGCTGTTTGCATTGTTAATGAAAATGAATATTAAAAGTGATGGGATTTCAGAATGTGAAAGGTAAAATTAGAAAGGTAAAATTTGTTCAATAATAGTATATGCTAACTCTGGCTAATAGTGCATGCTGTACTGTATATAGACATATTTGAGCCAGTAAACAATCAAATGTTGTTCAGATGGTTCATTTAAAGCTAAAATAAAGCAAAACAGAAATGAATGAACATGTTCATTCATTCATTTCTTTAAATTTTATAAACTTCTTAAAAATAAATAAACAACATAATAAATACTACAAAAACAACCAAATTACCAACAATAAAAAACCCTCAAAAATAATAAAAAATAATAATAAAACAGAAAACCTAAAAATAAAATCCTTGTTCAAACTATTAATAAAACATGTTTTGCCTTTGGTTATTAGACTGTTTTTCAGTGATGCATTTATGAAACTATGTCTATGGCTATTCTCTCATACACGTTAAAATATCAGAGTAGAATGTTTGGTAAATAGTTTTAAAATACAGTCAACGTGGAGTGTGTTTGAAGCAATGAGCTCTCCATGTTGCTGGTTTGTTTCGGTATTTGGAGTGAGTGTGAAGTAGGGTGACAAACCCGTGTTTTTGGAAACTCTCGATGTTTCTATCCTGAGAAGCAAGGGCTTCTTATCAACTCTCATTGTGTGTGTTTTTATGTGAGAGCTGAGAGTGCTTGATGCTCAGAAAAGTTTTTTATATGTACTGTTTGAGAGTGTATTTTGCTGAAATTATGTAAGAATAGGGTTAAGAGACTCTTACTACAAGAGAGACTTGATGTTTTTGAAGCTAAAGATGCATGTGAGTATATTAGAATGAATGCTTGAAAGTTTCTAAAGCACAGGTTCGTATTGTCAATGTAATTTTCAAAACAACAAAATCAAGGATTTTTTTATTGGCTAGATTCTGTTTCAGAATTGTGAAGAGATGTTGATACCCATTGATCTGGCCCTATATATAGATGTTGAAGGCCAGGAAATTATTTTTAGGAAATTTAATGTATAACTGAGCATAACATAATGTTTTATTTACTAGAACGAAACTACTTAACCCTCATTCCCCGAGGGGGGGGGGCGGAAATGCTGTGGAAAACTTCCACTATGGGGATTTCATCAGAAGCCAATCATCTGAAAGAGTAATAAAACGGGCCAATGAAATGCCAATGAGTTGGCTGCATCAGCGTGCACAGCTGGCAGCAATTACAATCATTTGTTGTATAAAGATGCCCGCTGTGCGTCGCAAAGACACCTTTTTCACTTTCAGAGCCTCATGCTACTGAGAGAGTCTTCGGGTTCCTCCAAACCTCCTTTGAGAAAGAGAGAGAGGTAGACAAAAATAAAATTTTATTTATAAATAGCTCGTTTTATTATTAAAATCCGTTTTATCACAGTGGTAATCTGAGGGGGACAGGTTATGCACCTTATTTCAGATAAGTTTGAACCCAAAACATCAATCACCATGCAGTTATTTTAATATCTATGACTAACTTTAGTAGCTTTAATATTGTTAATTTATGTCTTTTTTAAATAATAGTAATAGTAGTAGAAGCAGTAGTAATTTTTTATATTTTCTGTTTTCATTTCAATATGAACTGAATAAACACACTGCAATAATTCAAGCCAATTGATTTTTTTTTTAGCTTTATTTACTTTATATACAAACTTCCATACAGCATGTAAGCAACATAACCGAGTGCTGTTCAGCTAATTGCTCAAATCAGTGTTGTAACGCCCCACATCTCGCTGATTATCAAGGCCAGTGTTAATGCCAGGACAGCAGCTGTTGAGCTCAAATGCGCAGACCTGCTGAGAAACTCACACACCTCCCATGCCAACTGGGGAAATGAAGCCTGTGTGCTCGTCACCACCAGAACACCACACTGTGGAAGTTTTGTTGCATTTGCTACCAGGTCTGCCCATTATTTTGAAAAATAAAAAGCGGCTCATTCATTTTGGCGAGACTGGAATAAAACATAACAAGGAATGGCCGAAGAGAAAGCGAGCACTTTAGTGTGTCGCCTCCCAAAGGAGAACCTGAGGAGGTTCTGTGGGTTCTGCTATTGATTTAGCTCAGTCTCAGGTCCTGTTTTTTTCCACCTCACTGTAATGAGAAGACTGGGGATCAAGACTACAGAAGGGAAAATAACTCTCACAGAAAATAGCGTCTATAAAGACAGCCAATTTACACAATTTCTCTGTAAAGAAAGATGGGCGGCTACTAAAAGAAAGTTATTAAAGGGTAACTTTTGGACATGTTGTTGCGTGACAAACACCAAGACCTGAGTGGGACCACGATTGTGTCTCTTTCTTTTAAGCTGGCCAAGCAGAGTGGCTGTAAATAGCATCTGCCCATTAAAACGCATTCTTTTTAGCGATATGCCTGCCAGGAGCTGTCCTGTCAAATGCATTTGATAATTATATAGCCTTTTACAAGTTTTCATGTCATGCAAAATGATTTTATCACACTCCGATATGGGAGCTTGTGTTCCTGGCACGTCTGCTGAACTTTGTACACAACTCATATGTGCTGTGACTTTTGGAGAAGGCGCACATTCACACCAGCACCTAGGGTGCACTTTTAATGCCAGGGAAACACATGGCCAAATGTACATTATGCAGCCCAAAACTCTAATAGAGCAAGCTAATTGGAGTTGGCTTTGTGCTCTGCTGATTTCCATCATTAAAATGCGGCTTGCCTTTCCGAGAAAGACCCAGCCAATGTGGCATTGTGCTGAGGAACAGTGGCCAAAGTTAGCATGACAGCTAGTGCTAATGATTCCTCCAGAGGACCCTTAAAGGAAGAGTTAACAATGTGTGTCAAGAGATAAAGTGAATGATTTGACTCAATGAATAGCTCTAAGCATTATTAACAATGCTTTAAATATACACACATATTCATATCATGAGTGATTATCCAAAACATGCTGCCTGCGGTGGTCTTCCGCGTTGTGACATAAATTTTAGTCACAGTTTTAAATGAGTTTACTGTTTACAAATTCTTATCAGATAGACTTCAGTACAGCCTTTTTGGTGTGGGCTTATCTTACACTCACACACTTGGTTGTAAAAGGGAGCTCTTTGAGATGATTTGAGTGTGACGTACATAACCTTTTCCGTCTTTTGTGCCACTGAGTTCATTGTTAGCTGGATGCTCAGAAGACTTGTCATTTGATTGAATTTTGTTGACCTAAGCACACCATGCAGAACACTTATCGACACATGACCAGATCAGGGTTGTCATACATATTGTGGAATCTGATGAGTGGGAGCGGAGCGGCACAATGGAGCATATATTGAATCTTCTCTTTGCAAGCGTGCTTGTGGAAAGCCAGCAGGGAGCCAGGTGGAAAACTTTATAAACAAGGCTGTCTGAATGACACTCTGTGTACGACACGCCATATGTTGACAGTCAGCGACTAGAATATCTGAAAATATACTAAAGAAAATAAATCAAGAATAGTGGCACGTTCATAGTTTGCCCTATGGACGTTTTGGGCGGACAGATGGCTGACAGAGACTTTCAGTCATGCTGTCCTTGACTTTTTTTTACGTATTTAGTCTTGCCAAAAGTTTGTGCAAGCTTTGCTGATTCTATTATTGGTCTGGTTTTCTGCATCACTCTTTGACATGTTTTTAATAAGGATTTCAACCTATGAACTCTATTGACTGATTCCGCTGTTGTGAGCTATATTTAGACAAAGACTTAAAGGTGCCATGTAGTGCATTGATTGAATGGGTTAAATTGTTCACTGATATCTACATAGTAGATGTGCGGCTAAGGTAACTCCAGAAATGATTTAATATGCACATTTATAACCTTATTTATAACCCCTAATAAAAGCTCAGTTTTGACCATATTTGGAATGGTTTTGAATATTAATGAGCTCTGACCCTCTGCAACAAATAAGAAATAGTGTTAAGTCACCAGAGTAACCTATTTCACTCCTGAGTTGTGTTGTGGATAAAATATAGGCTAAATTATAAACATATTTGACAAAAAGGGCTGACAGAGAGGTATTTAGATCAAGATATTAAATATGGAAACACAGGCAGGAAATAACATCAACTTCAGTTATATAAAGTGTATTGCTATGCTTTCATTCCACTGATATGACATGATCCATACATATGCATTGAACACTTATACTTAGCACTCTACATGTGTTTGTTGTGGCCAATCAAATGCAGCTTATGGTGTGCATATTGAAAATCCTGTGTGCAACGTTACAGTCTGTGTTTTTTTCCAATAGGCCTGTTTTTCATCTGGAAGTTAACGGAATAGCTGAAAACTAAATATTCTGTCATCATTTACTCACTCTTCATCCATATTTGTTTTGTGCCATAATTTGTGGTTAAAAAGAATTGAGTAATTGTGGTTTCTGCACTCTTCTGCCATTTTAAAATGAGACATTTATACAATCATCTTTCACATCAAATAATGCTAAAATATTAAATTGTTTGAATTTCCTGATTAAATCGAGATAATTTGATTTGTTTCTTATTGAAACCAACAAAACACAAACCTTTTTAACAAAAGCACGATATCATCTTGTTAAGTTTTAGTATGTCAACCATGATTTTATGATCCTAAAATGCGGCTGCAATTGCTCATCAAGCCAAAGGGCTGGTGAGCACTACTCTGATTAAATAGACACAGAAAAAGAAAGAAAGGCTTAAAAAAGAAAGAAATCTATCTGTTAGAGATGTACTATGACTAGATTGTTTTCGGTGGTGTGTCTGGGGAACAAAACCAGCTCGGGCAGCTCTTTGCAGCATTATCAACTCACTAGAGACAGTGAACAGGATGGTGACATAAACACCACTTCTGGAGATCCTCTTTCCACAGTGTTAAACTGGAGCATCTTTAACTACCGGCTTAATCCGCAAGGGGTCGAGATTTGGCTGGGAAGCAGAGCCAGTCATTCCCTACTGGTAGATGCCGAAAGATGCCTCATGCTCTTAAAAGTGTGAAATAGGCACGCTATATACAGTATCTCCCCTTCTTTTATATATTTGATGTTACATCTCAGGCTAGTCTGTAGTGAAGGGTTTGGCACAGTGTGTTCTGCCCCATGAGGGTCATCATTGTCATTTTTTGGCAGCTCCAGAGTGACTACATTTACAGTTCAAGAAATGTCTGTGTCTGAGTACCTCCTTCTCACCTGCTCGCTGCACATTACTTGTTATGGTTCACACGGTGAGGAGTAATTTCATTCAGCAAGGTCGCTTTCCTATTCACGAATCTGTGGATAAAATGTTCATATCTCCCACTGTGATTGTAATGTTTCACTGTATGGTCGGCCTTCAGCTGTCTTGTTTGATTGGGCTATCAAAACATATGTGAATATACAGTACAGTGGAGTTTGTTTGTTTTTTTCTGAAGAAGAAGCTGCTTTATTTACTTTGAAAAGTGTGCCGTGTCAGCCACTTCTAAATAGGCAATCACTGGAGAGTTTATTACAGGATAAGCACATTTTCTAGAGTAATAAAGTATGCAGATGAGGTAATAATAAATACAGTGTCAAGTACAGATTACGAAGAGATAATTTATTTACAGAAAAAACGATAAACGTGGGAACTGAGCAGTGAAGTGTTTGCTTTTATTTGTTGTAACTGGATGTTTGCACATTTCTGGTCATAACTGCACATTTTAGGGAGTTCAGTACACTTGTGTGAAACCTGTGCTTGCTGTCTTTCTATTAATTGTCCAGTTAGAAGGTTAATGAGAAATGGTGGGCTGCATCCTACAGCAATGTAATCATTGAGATAAGATAAAAAAAAAAAAAAAATTCTGATTCGCTCTTTTCTGGCTTCTTGCTTCTGTCTTTTTTCTACCTTCTTCTGCTCCTCCTAGTTCTTCTGCTTGTTCTTCTTGTTTATAATTGTTCATCTTTGTCTCTACCACATCCTTCATCTACTCTCCATTTTCCTTCTTCTTTGTTATCTTCATGCTCTTCTTCAGCTCTTTTTTCATGTTTTTGGTTTTTGTCTTTGTCAACATGTGCTCCTTCTCCTCCTCTTCTTTCTTCTCATTCATTCATTCATTCATTCATTCATCATTACGCAGTGGATGCCCTTCCAGCTGCAACCCATCTCTGGGAAACATCCATACACACACTCATCCATACACTACACTCATCCATACACTACGGACAATTTAGCCTACCCAATTCACCTGTACCGCATGTCTTTGGACTTGTGGGGGAAACCGGAGCACCCGGAGGAAATCCACGCCAACACAGGGAGAACATGCAAACTCCACACAGAAACGCCAACTGACCCAGCCGAGGCTCGAACCAGCGATCAGCGACCTTCTTGCTGTGAGGCGAACGTGCTACCCACTGCGCCACTGTGAGGCCCTTCTTTCTTCTCTTTCATCTTTATTTTGTTCTCATTCTTGCCCTTCTTTATCTCATCCTCTTTTGTCTCCACCTCCTCCTCTTGCCTTTTTTCTTCATCTCATTTTTTCCCCACCTTCTTCTTATACATCTTTGTCCTGTTACTTCATCTCTTGTTCCTCCTCGTCCTCCTTCTTCTTCTTGGTTTTGCTTTCATTGTTGCCCCTCTGCTTCATTTTCTCCTTTGTCTTCATGTCCTTCTTCTACTTCTTTTTATTTTTCTTGTTTATTCTTCTGTTCTGACTTCTTTGTCTGTTTCTTTGTCATCTTAATTCTTCATCATAATTGTCTCATAATTATTTTCTTCTTTTTTTGTTGGATATCCATATGTAGCAAAAAAATTATATTATAATGTCAACCCGTAAACTGCCTTATAGGTGTAAATGGTAGTGCTGTATATGTAACCAAGAAGAAGATTGAAGTGTCACAAGAATGTGACATTGCATACAGTATATGATTTTAAAAGATAAAAAAAAAACTAAAAACAGTGTCGGTTGATTTTACAACCGCCCCAGTGCCAGCTTTTGTGCCTTTATTTCTGAGTGTGTATATATTATACAGTATAAAATATACAATGTGTTAAATAAATGTTTGGTTAAAATAATAAAAATAAATATTCCTTTTTCTCCTCCACCATTTCCTCCTCATAGTAATGAATAGAACTATTAATAATAATGATTACTATTTTTTATCTTACTAACCCCAAACATTTGAAGTGTAGTGTGTAGAAACATAATACATATTTGTGTATAAAGAACATGTTCCCCGTTCATTTTAATAGAGAAGGTAGAAAGTTGTAAGAACCTCAGGAAGCGTTACTAGTCATATTTAAACTTGCGGATGAGCACCATGACTCAACCACAGCAGTACATGTTCAACATGCATTTAGTTTTAATTTATACAAATGGCTAATTTAATATTAAGATCTCATCGGGATTCACTCATGGGCCTGATGTGCGATTCACATGGTCATTATTTAATCCTTACTTGTTCTCCGATCATATCCCGTTCAACAAACGCCAAAATGAGTTCGGCAATAGGACTTCAAACAACAATCTGGATAGCTGTTAAAGATGCTTCAGGGTACTGAGGGACATTTAATAACCCTCTGCGTACATAGAGAAGATAAAAAAAGAGAAGAAAGGTATATATGGATGGAGTTATTAAAAAATGCTTCCTCCATCCACAGATCTCAGAAGTTCCACTATGTATTCCCATGATCATTAATTTGTGCAAAGAGATCTCTCCGCTTGAGATACATTCACCAGCCCTCTAGAAGAACATGAGCACACACACACACCTACACTCTTTCTTTCCTCCCGCTCGTTCATTCTGAAGCACACTGATGACGGTGCCTTGGGTGACACAGTTTTCATATTTCATCAAGGGCCGTAGACATATATGCAAATTTGTCTCCCTTAGAACACACACCGAGTCTGGGAGGGTGTCACTTATTGATGCCTGTGCTTATTTAAAGAGACCATCTCTCACCCTGCACTTTCCATTAGATTTCACTTAAACCTGCACTATTTAGACTAGGCTTTTGCCTCCGCTCTGACAGAAAGGTCTGAATTTGTCCTCTGCCTGTATCATTTAGTGTACTCGCATTCTCCATGAAGCTTCTGAAAGCAATTTGGACTGAACTCTTGGTTTGGGAATAGAGTAGCAACTCGATGATAACATATTTCTGTGAATAATCAACAGATGCGATTATTACTCAGTGCCCTAATGATCATTTAGCCCATGGCCACTTATTGTATTGTCCACATGCCCATTTTTACTGCTTTCAAATCAGAAACGAGCAAACGGTGCTCCAGTTTTGTGTGTGTTTGTGTATTTCTAGAGGCGTAAATTTCCCTTGTCAATTGCCATCTTGATAGACTTTGATGACAGGGTCTTTGAAAGCTTGATCAAAGCGTGTTGCCTTTCAAGGCAATGATGTTTACTTTCGCTCAGAAGACGAGAGGCAGCACTTGCTATTCTTAAACCCATAATTCCACTATAGGGGTGCGGACTTGATATTACAAGTGTTCATCAATGAGTCACCTTCAAATTAGGAAGCACTCTATTCATCACACTTTCCCACACTGTTCTCCAATATACAGCAAATGTTGCATTTGCTGTTAAACACGTGACATGAGTAGCTTGTTTGATCCATAATAGAAACATATTGAAGCAAGATGAAGAGCCTGGATTGACGTAACCTTGTTTTTTTTGTGTGGCTATTTAATCCTTTCCCCAATGATATCTGAATCTTGTCAACTAAGAGACAACGCTTTCTCGCTATTGCTGAGTATTTATAGCAATCAGTGTTTTAGGTGTATTACGGTAAAGGAAGCCCTACCTCATGTCATGAATGAGTTATGGGACTTCTGGGTCTCCTGGGTTCAAAATACAAAGATGATCAGTGTAGATCAGATTGCATGTAAAAAAGAAAGTGGTCAGATCGCATGCAAAAATAAAGAGATATACAGCTGAACAGGCAGGCATTAATGGACTCTGATCATTCATGCTTTGACCATTTTGAATCTCATCAGGATGAAGAAGTCAGTGACAGAGATCCCTTTAGACACAGTTAGACCGTGTGGATAGACTGTTATATATGATGTCACAAAGTTACACATGCACTCACGCACGCACGCACGCACACACACACAGGAATGGTCTTGGGGATCAGTACAGATGTGATCTGATTTTAGTCCTTTGTGTAAGCTATTTGTAATTGATTCAAAAATGTATTTTCATTTGATTTGGTTCATTTTGGTTTTGTTTCATCTTTTGTAGAAGCGAAATTTTTTATAATAACTAGATTATTTTTCATTCATTCAATCATTCATTCATGTATTCTAAAGAACATACTTTTTCTTTATATATGTTTTTTCTACATTTTTACATACAGTATGTTTATGATTTTGTTTTATGCTACTGTATACACCAGTAATGTTTGGCCCAATAAATATTTTCTGTTTCTATATGTCATTGGAGTTTACAATGTACCTGTTACTTCTCCCCATTGAAATGTAGATATAAGTCTATGAAAGAACTAAGAGCTTTAGATTTAGAACAACAGTGTTTACATGGTGTACCCAAACATTTACTATTATGAAAAAAGTGTTTGCCGTTTGATGCAAATGCTTCATTCTGACATGTTTATGTCATTTTGAATGTAATGTTACATTTTGAAGGAGATGTGAGGCATTTTGCATTTTGTGTGTGCAGTTTTGGGAATTGTGTGTAGAGTTTTGAAAAAAGGAGACATTGTTTTGAAAATGTGTCTAAGCAGTTGGAAAAAACTGTAATTTGCACTTAACTTGCTTACATGTGGAATAAATGGAGTACATTTTCTAATGTTTTAAGTTATAGTGTTTTAGGTTGACTAAAACTAATATTGCTTTTTTTTTAAAAGAAATTAAAAATGCACATAAAAGACTCTAATTTTAGAAATTGAGCTTTGTTTTTTCACCATCAGAATATGTTGTTCATGGTGCATGTTTTAGATTCACTATAAATGAACTATTTATGTTCATGACATGAATTGAGCTCATGGTTTGTTTTCGAACCACTCTTTGACAACATTAGTCGTATTGTTTTCCCTTCACTAAAAATAAAACTCAACTTCCTTATGAATGAAAATATTCCAGTAAATTCTTTCTTTTTTTTCAGTGAACATAATTACCTCTTTAAGCATTTGTTCGAGAATCAAATATTATTGATGGAAAAAAAAAATCACAAATGCCTATTTATTTATTTGTGAATCCGTCTCAAATTCTCACTGAAAGTTGTTTGTGATTCATACAATGTTGTTGTTGTTTTTTTGTAAAATTTCCAGAAAGTAACCTGCTCTTATGAATAAATACAGGTTTTTGCTTGTTTGAAATAAGCGTGTCATATTATTGATTCATTTTATTGATTAATTTTATTGATTAAATTGTAATACATTCTTTTTGAGTTTGTCCATAAATAACGTGGTTTGGTTTTGATTTATTAAAAGAACTATTTCCATTTAATCTACTCAGGAAACAGACTACACTCATGCTTTGTTCTTGAATCACTAAAAAAGGTTTGTGAATCAAGCAACAGTGTTTTAAATGGCCAAATATAGAAAGTCTCAATTTTCACAAATGCTACGTCTGGGATGAAAAACAGAATAACAAAGTGAAATGTATAGAGAAAATGGGACGAAAGGGTGAAAGCAAGCGTGTGGGGAACAGTAATCGACTCAGGCCGATGTACTTAAAGTTATCCTAATGGAGGCAGTGAAGCAGAAATGGCAGCAGGGAAGAGGGAGGTCAACACACACACACACACACACACAGGGCTGCAGGCAACTGAGATCGGGCCGTTTGCCCGACAGGACCACTCGGCTGTGACCTGGGGAGAGGGTAATAAAAGACAGCACATGCTCAACAGCGTAACACCACCACATAATCTAAAGTACCTCTCAGTGCATTTGTAATTGATTAGATGGAGGTGCCTTTTAAAGGGACAGTTACCCCAAAAAAATTAAAAATAAGATTGAGTTTCTTCCCGGTTGAAGACAAGGAAT
>CAIGQW010055024.1:6924291-6965880 GCA_903798125.1 Danio choprae
ATAATAATAATAATAATAATAATAATAATAATAATAATAATAATAATGATAAATGGGTTATTTGAGATGAGCTAATATAAAATGTAATAATCTGTTTGGAAATGGTGTGACAATTTGTTTTTCTTCCCTGCTCCCATCCTGCACAATTTATTCCTGCTCAGGAAGCAGCCGGGAGCTTACAGTGGCATTCATTGACTCAAATTATATCAGATTGCATGGATTACATGTGCCGAAATTGAAAGAAAAGCTACGTTTTTCCATATCTTGCTAATGTCCCATGTGGCTTGTCTTGCAAAACTTGGGCTGTGGGTTTACCAGCTTTCTTATGAGCTACAATTGGCTGTTTACAGCTTCTCCAGTAGACACGGTGCTGCATTAACAGCCAATTCCTTCGCCGTACACTGCAGTATTTTTACATTCAGCTATGATAAACTTGGAGTAATTCACCCCCCAACAGCGTGTTTTTCAGCACCGCTCTCAAGTTTGTGTTTCAGAAATGAAGTGAATGTCTGCACTCCTCCATGTTGTTTATCAGATGGGTTTACATTCAGTAAGTGAAGCAATTATATGCTAGAAATAAGAGCTGCAAGTGTCTCTTCACAAAATTGTCTGGGTGGTGCTGATGATACTGGATGCCAGATGGTACAATGTGGGACAACATATGTGACACAAAATGGAGGAAAAGACATGCCTGCGCTCCAATCATCCCTCGTCTTGCACCATTTGATTGAATTCTCATTATGATACACTTGCATAATTGTGTTTTTATCTGATGTTTTAATGGCTCGTGTTGCATATAATTATGTAGTAATTATCTGTCTCTCTGCACCAAGCAGAGATGCAGAACTGTACTGCAGGTGTCACTTACATTTTGGGTTGATTCCAATCATTTCTCATCAGTCTGGTTTAAATTTATACAGTAGGGTGATCGGTTTCTTTTCTCGCTTTAGAGATTTTTGTAAGAAAGCAGACGATCGATGCTGTGGTGAATCCAAGCCGTTGTCAAAATCGGAAGTCTCGTGAAACTCAAGCGTTCACTGTTTAAAATGCCTCAGAGAAATGGCTGACAATTTGTTCTGTTGTAACTCATATACATAATTGTGTGTGTATGTGTGTGTGTCACACATTTCCTCAGGCCACATCAGCTTAAATAGTTAAGACATCAGTTTCTACCTGATGTTTAATGGTCATAAACAATATAGTACCCTTATTTATTGTTTCAGTAACCAATAATTTGTGTGTGTTAAATATTTAAAGGGCCTCACAGTGGCGCAGAGGGTAGCACGTTCGCCTCACAGCAAGAAGGTCGCTAATCGCTGGTTCGAGGCTCGGCTGGGTCAGTTGGCGTTTCTGTGTGGAGTTTGCATGTTCTCCCTGTGTTGGCGTGGGTTTCCTCCGGGTGCTCCGGTTTCCCCCACAAGTCCAAAGACATGCAGTATAGGTGAATTGGGTAAGCTAAATTGTCCGTAGTGTATGGGTGTGAATGGGTATGTATGGATGTTTCCCAGAGATGGGTTGCAGCTGGAAGGGCATCCACTGCATAAAACATATGCTGGATAAGTTGGCGGTTCATTCCGCTGTGGCGACCCAAGATTAATAAAGGGACTAAGCCGAAATGAAAATGAATGAATAAATATTTAAAAATTTAAATGTCTAACCAATGTTTCCCCACATTCATTCATAAATTCATTCATTAATTTTCTTTTCAGCTTAGTCCTTTTATTAATCTAGGGTCTTCACAGCGGAATAAACCGCCAACTTATCCAGCATATGTTTTACGCAGCGAATCCCCTTCCAGCTGCAATCCATTACTGGGAAACATCCATACACACTCATTCACAGACATACACTACGGACAATTTAGCTTACCCAATTCACCTATAGTGCATGTCTTTGGACTTGTGGGGGAAACCCGGAGCACCCTGAGGAAACCCACGTGAACATGGGGAGAACATGCAAACTCCACACAGAAATGCCAACTGACCCAGCCGTGGCTCGAACCAGCGACCTTCTTGCTGCTTGTTCAAACTACTTATTTAAAATGAGCTGAATCACACAATTCCTGAGATTTTTTCAGGGATTTTGTTTATGTTCAGTGTCCAGTCCACTTAAATTTGTAACAGCAATTAAGTAATTTAATTGACTTGGTACAACATGAAGGTACTGTGTGGAACCCAGCATTTTTTACAGTGCATACACAAAATATGTGTGATCTCAAATTTGAAAGCAAAATGAAAATGTTTTTTTTTTTAGTATGTATAGTGTATTTCAGTATTTAATTTTCTTTAATGTTTTCTTTTGTTAAGTTCTACATTAAAACATAAAATAAAAGACACAATTATGTACTAAGTTTTATATGAGGTTTTGATAGTTTGTAGGCATATGTATTTGTTTTTTCACATATGTTTTTGAACTGATGTTACCCTGGTGTTGTTTTTTTTCTCGTTTAATTTCTCAATTAATTAAGGTGTTTTCATAGGCTGCTGCATTTAAGTAATTGACACACAAGGAAACAATTTAGTCAGGTACAGCCCTAGATAACACTATATACTGTAGGTTTAGGAAGGATTTTGCGAAGGGCTAGGATTTAGCGTGAGATCGGTTCTTACACTCTTTTTCTTTACTTTTTTTTTTTGGACTGGGACTTTTGTCTTTTACAATGACCAGGG
Source organism: Danio choprae (assembly GCA_903798125.1). Taxonomy (NCBI): domain Eukaryota; kingdom Metazoa; phylum Chordata; class Actinopteri; order Cypriniformes; family Danionidae; genus Danio; species Danio choprae. The sequence continues at coordinate 6,926,961 of CAIGQW010055024.1, forward strand.
TGTCTCTCCCTTCATTACAGATTAAGATGATTAAAGGGTTCAGTGTTCTTTCTTTCTCTTCAAAGAGTCAGCTCATGCTAAATGTAACGTAAACTATGCATGCCAATGGTTGATCTTTAATAAGCTTACTTTAATGTATGCAGTTCATGTCATACATTTTTTACAAGTCTTTAGCTGAATGCTTTACTGTGACAAAAATCAAAGGCCTTCTTGCTTTCACAGCAACTTTGCATGCTTCGTCTTAGTCTGTTTCTTGCTTCAACACTTGCATTGAAATGCATTTCTTTTACCAACAGGACTTCAACTGAATGCTGCCTTGCTCAACTTTCAGCCGGTTTCTATTTTAAGTATTCATTTTAAGACATGACATAGCATTTTATTATCAGAAAGGTCTGATATTTGTTTTTCTTGCAAAACAATATCTGTGTTTACATTTGAAGTCATAAATAAATGGGTTACTTTATTTTAATGGTACCCTTTAGACTTGTTTGATGACTATAATTAACTTTGCAACTGTGTGTCAAATAATATAGATTTCAGGTTATTAGAATAAGTTAACATATTTACGCAATTTCTTTCATTTCATTTCACAACCAATTTACATTTTCAAATTCAAGTAAAATTACTTGTGCAGTTGTAATAATGAAGTTAATGAAACCTCACTACTTTCTCTTTCTAAAGCTTTATTAACTACTGGTCTCATATAATACAATATAAGCTTCAGTGAAAAATAATACTGTACTGTGAATATCAATATCAAAATATGTATTTATTAAAATATACTTATTATATTATTATTTTTGCAGCTGCACACAGAATGTACAGTAACACACCTTGTGTCAACACTAAACCAACCTGTTTCATAACATGAAACTTAAAGACCTAAAACTAAAAGAAGACAAAAGAAAGTAATTCAATAACTTTTGAAGAGAGAAGTGACTCAGTGATTAGCACTGTCGCCTCATGGCAAGAAGGCCGCTGGTTCGAGTCCTGACTGGGCCAGTTGGCATTTCTGTGTGGCGTTTGCATGTTCTCCCCGTGTTTACTTGGGTTTTCTACAGATGATCTGGTTTCCCCCACAGTCTAAAGATATGAGCTAAAAGTGAATTGGCTGTAGTGTATGAGTTTGTGTGTGTGCGTGTGTGTGAATGTAAGAGTGTATGGGTGTTTCCCAGTACTGGGTTGTAGCTGGAGGGGCATCTGTTGCGTAATACATTTGCTGGAGTAGTTGGCTGTTCATTCTGCTGTGACGACTTCTGATAAATGAATGGATGAATGAGAGAAGGACAAACGCAAGGAAGAAACTATCTAAAGCAGTGATGAGCAACCTGTTTTTGTAAACAGTCAACTGTTTGTGTTTGCTAACATACAGTACGTATTAAAAAATAATGTCTAAACATTGGTTCAAAATGTAACCGATTAGTATAGAAAACAGCTTGTGCATAAATATAAACAATAAAGCTGCAATATGCTATCCATACCTGATAGCACTGAAAGCCTATGTCCCACCCTGCAAATCACCATCCAAAGCCACTTGAACTCATGCACACTAGACAACATCCCTACAATACATCACATAATATTCAAAAGAGAGAAAACCTTATAGTACAGTTTGTAACTACAATACCAACCTTAAAAAAGAAGGTAGTTTGTTGATGTTTACTTGCCATTCTCTAGTTGAACTGTATCCTTGAACGCAGAGTTATGCAAATACATATATTGACAGGGAGCTTATTGTAATGTACGGACTGAACATTTTGCTTAGACAAACTTTTCTTTGTCCTACACCTTCCACAGACTGTTGCATATAATTAATTCCACAGAAAATACATATAAATACATTGAACCACTTGATTTAATGGTTGCTTTCAGGATGTGATGAGACTTTTAAACAGCATAACAAAAATAGTTTCTGAAGACAATCAACTGTCAATGACCACAAACTGTGAAAAGATAGATTGCTTCAATGTTTCCTAGTTGTCCTAGATGTTGTTTTGTATCCATTTTGTTTACATCCACTGTTCTGCTTTCCTATTATGTCATGTGAGGCACTCTTCCTGGTACTGTACAGTAATCTTAGTAACCTTTTGTAGTTAGTTTTTCCAAATTTTGTAATAAAAGCATGTTTGAGATTTGAGAGCAGAAAATCTGAGATTTTCTAGACAACCCATCTCCTCGGCCAACAAAACATGTCAGCTTGTTTTGCACCTCTCACATTAAAAGAAAAATAATAATGAAGTTAAAATCTCTGTTAAAATGTGCAGTTAAAAAAACTGCATCCAAAAGTATGCAAGCAAATGGAGATGAATAATTAAAGAGATTCCATGTAGGGATTTTAACTTTACAGATGCTTGATTATCATTTGATTAGTCCAAGCATATGTGCCAGTTTAGAAACTGAACCCATTTGCTCTCGGGTCCCAGCGTATTCCCCTGCAAATGAAGACACAGGAAGGCTGTGTACTGCTCTGTGTGTGTGTGTGTGTGTATGTGTGTGTGTGTAGGTTGTGCACCTGTAGGTTTTGCTGTTTGGGTGAGCTTTATTTTTAATGACCTAATCTGTGTTGACAAGCAGTAACACTGCCTGCTGGGGCCAATGAAATCATTATATCCCTGTCAGATAAGATGGTAAACACAAGCACACTCACTGCAGTGGGAATGCGAATTGTGTGCAAGCACATGTGGGTGTTTTGTATGCTGTAAGCGCTTCATAAACACAGATTTAAACCCTATACCCTGTCCACGACATGATTTGCGAGATGAAGCATCTTGCATTTTGTAGATAATCCCCAGCCCGATTATAAAACAGAGCATTTCTATTGTGAGCGTTTACCTCGCTGTCTGCTGTCTGACCCTTGAGCCGGCTTCATATATGCTCAGCTGATCTGGCTTTGGAGTTTTAGCAGCGTGGCTCTTTTCCCAGCATCCTGTCTCTGTGTTGGTGCCAGGCTGGAGAGGGGCATTCTTTCGCCCCAGGCTTCTCAGCGGGCACAGCTGCGTCTGTGACAATGCCCCCGGGGCCACATGGCAAAATGTGGCATCCTCCTAATTACAACAGCATGGTGAAGTCTAGCAAGAGAAGCTGTCCTTCTCATTTTCATATGCCCTGCTATTTTGCCTGTGTCTAAATGTATCATTCATATGCTGACATTCAAATAAGATGGCAAATTGGTAGTCGCGCCTTAATCTCCGACATCCCGTTATATATTAGGCTGTAAGACTCAAATCAATAGTTAGCTGCATGGGCAGCAGTTTGGCTGATTCATACTTGAATTTCTGTACTTAAGAAATTACCATTGCTTCATGCCTCAGACTTCATGGGCATCATTTAGAGTTATTTTTTCCCCACTGCTTTCTTTTCCCATTTTTTGTATCTTATTATTTTTTTCCATTAGCATTCATACTACTCAAATCTACCCTGGTCGTCACAGAGAGTTCAATTTGAGGTTGATAATTTGCCTGTTCTTCCTACTGTGCGTGCATGCTGTAATGTACCATGCATTAGCACGAGCCTGTAATCAGTCTGCACTTCCGCACAACATGCCTCCGGTATTCACTAGAACACAGCATGTCCTTACTCGAGTTTCCAAAGTTCACTTGCAGCGTTTTTTCCCTATTTATGGAGCCAAGCTCACCTGTCTTTGTGTTGTCCTAGTAAGGCGTCTTTATGGTTTAATTGGTTCATTTGGTATGATTTCCAATTTTCACAATCTTTAAGATTCAGTTGTTACATTTTTAGTCTCCATTGTTTTAAATCATTATAGACAGAATACAAATTGATGTAGAATTTACTGTACATGGGGGGAGGCGCACTCAGAAATTGCTAGTAAATTGCAGAAATTCTTACAGAGAAATTGCACTAAATGAAATGTTAAGGTTTTGAAATGAGGTTGAAAGTTTTTTTTTTTATTTGAATCGTACTGCAACTTTTCTGTACCCTTGTAAACAGTGTATCTTTTTTGCATGTGTATATGTCTATATGTATATATCTGTGCGTGTCATCATTCACTATAGAAAGGTTTAACAGTCAACATCTGTTAAAACTCATTAATAGGCAAACAGTGTGTGTATATTCCATGTATTAAACCATGCTTTACTGATTTGTTATGATGTCAGATGGTTTATTTTTTCTTTATATATAACTTACGTTTATACATTTATTCTGGATTCAGAACACAGTGTAGGGTAGTATAAACCAGAACACAAAGGGTCAGAAGCAATCCATTACAATTCAAAGAGCCACTGCATGTGTTTGCAATGAGCTGACAAAAGCTTTTTCTCACGTCCTATATGATTGTGGCACAATATTACACTCTGCTTTTTAGATCAACATTTATTTTTTTTTAATCATTAGATAAAATAAATGTGCAATTTAAGTCTATGCATAGCATAAATAAAGGGAGGGGGTGGGGAGAAGAAACAAATTTGACCTCCCTTGCCATCTAGCACAACTTGAACTCTATTGGAGCTCTGGAATTTTCCAAGCTTCTTCAGCTTCTTCTTCTTTAAACTTAAAAAAAAATATATATATATATTTTCTTTTTCAATGGCAAGGTTATCCTATACTGACTCTTTAAAATTCATGTTTGGACTCTGTGAAGGTCAGTTTAACGGTCATTGCTTTATCAGCTGTTTTTCTCTCCGAATATGGAGACTGAAAGACGTTACATTATGTGTTTATTACACCTTTGCTAAAACAACTAATCTTATGGTGGCCAAAGACTTGGTGTTGAGACGTCATGCTTATTTTTAATAAATTGATTTTACAAGCAGTATATTCTAACTTATATTTGTTTATTGATGTCCTAAGTCCTAAGACTTTTGCATTTAGATTATATATAATAATTTAGAAGGTGATATATATATATATGGGGCCTCACAGTGGCGCAGTGGGTAGCACGTTCGCCTCACAGCAAGAAGGTCGCTGATCGCTGGTTCGAGCCTCGGCTGGGTCAGTTGGCGTTTCTGTGTGGAGTTTGCATGTTCTCCCTGTGTTGGCGTGGGTTTCCTCCGGGTGCTCCGGTTTCCCCCACAAGTCCAAAGACATGCGGTATAGGTGAATTGGGTAAGCTAAATTGTCCGTAGTGTATGAGTGCGAATGGGTGTGTATGGATGTTTCCCAGAGATAGGTTGCAGCTGGAAGGGCATCCGCTGCGTAAAACATATGCTGGATAAGTTGGCGGTTCAGTCCGCTGTGGCGACCCCAGATTAATAAAGGGACTAAGCCGAAATGAAAATGAATGAATATATATATATAATTTAGAAGGTGATATATATATATGTGTGTATATATGTGTATATATGTGTGTGTGTGTGTGTGTATTGCCATGAGATTACGTTGGCTTAAACCTATAAATTGCAGTTTTTCAGTCAGTGAGTAGACGCTTGTCCTTGGCATAGTTACAGCACAATTTGCTGAATGCAAACTGTATGCTATTGATTATTCAAATAATGCATAATAAGATGGGTAAACCTTGTTCTGTTTAACAAGTAAAGTGCACAGTCACCTCAGCATCTATTCATCTGTAGTTTCATCTTCTCATTGGTGAGCCGACCAGGTGATGGGTCTGCTTGAAAATGTAACCAGGTGCTGCAAAACTCTCTGAGGCATCAAGATGTACTTTAAGTGAATGGGGGAGTGAACATCCATCAGAAGTTCCGACTTCTTCAGCCTCTCGCTCAAGGCTGCTGTCGGAAAATAAATGGAAAAGAAGCAAGGGGAAGCAAAGTTTCTTCTCTATTTTGACAGAACCCAAGGAAAAAAAACATGCTCCCTGCTTGTTCAAACAAATACTCTCAAATGTACCTTCCTAGATAAGATGCCTGTAAATGGCACATGATTAAAAATATATATGCTCTATTAAGAATTTAAATATAGTAAAAAGAATTTAAAAACAGACAAAAACATGTGCAAACAATGAATATATGCCTAAAAAATACCATAAAAATACATATGGTTAGAATATTACCCTAGGAAACAGCTGCATGTTGGAAAGAGGAAAAATCTCTCATTAGAAGTAAATATTTTGCAGTGTTTCATCAGCAGCAACACCAGATGGAATGTAGCTTGAAATCAGACACGGAAGCCCTTTGTTTAGCCTTTGATAGTGTCAGGAGAGGAAAACAGAAGTGAGTGAACAAGACATGGAGTAGATACAGTGATGAAAGTGTAAAGTGCAATTTCTGAAATTTGTTGACCATCTGACAGAAAGGAAGTACCAATTGACCGGTCAGAATGTATTGGCATTTAAAGCTTTGGGGAGACACTGCAGTTAAATACCATATTTCTGGCTGGATTCTAAAATATTAATTATTAAAATATTATTATTAAATAAACTATTTAAGAATAGTTTGCTACTTTTAAAGAAAAACCCACTTAATTTAGATTTATTATTTCTAAAAACAAGACACTATTTTTTGCTTGTCTAGAAAATGCTTTTTGATTTAAGATTTGTTTGATTTACGAGCTTGTTTCTAGTTCAAATATCTAAGTAAGAAAAGCATTAAAGGGATAGTTCACCCAAAAATGAAAAATACCTCATTTATTCTCCATGTGATTTTAAACCTTTAGATATAAAAAGTTATTCTGAAGAATGTCAGTTGTTGGCACCCATTTACTTCTGTAGTAGGAAAAAATCTTTTTTATTTGTGTTGAACAGAAGGTCAACACAAATCCTACTTTATATTGAGTAGCCTTAACTAATATGTACTTACATTGATATGTACAGGAAATTGTTACACTGTACTTATTGTGCAAATACATGTTTTTGCATTGTACTTATGATTGATTAAATAAATGTATGTAATTACATCTGTAGTTCATTTCTGTATTATATTATATTCTGTATTGTATTATATTCTATATTACATTTATAATTACATTGTTGACCATCCCTTACACCTTAACCCACCCCAAATCTACCCATACCACCAAACCCTTCGCTAACCTGACCCGTATACCACCTTAATAGTGTTCTGTAATACATTATGAACTCAGAAAGTACATTGTATTTATTTTCTGATGCAAGTACATAGTAGTTAAGGCCACTTAATATAAAGTGGGACCAGAAACTCTGAACAAGTGAAGTGTGTGTAAATGATTTCAGAATTTTCTTTTTTGGGTTAAATATGCCTTTAACATAAAAATGATGTTGACAATGAAACATTCCTGTTGTCCGCCAATGTTGTTTTGGTTGTCAATTGCTCATGCATGATTTCCTCCTTTAGAATGATTTATTGTTATACAGCATACAGTGCATATTAAAAATGATCTTTCTTAATATGCGTGTGCCAACTGTGATGCATTTGTGAAGGATCTTTTGATGAATATAAGCTCAAATTGTACATATAGTGCCATTTTAGAACTATTTAATGCATCCTTACTTGCTATACTCAACATATACTCATCTCTTAACTAGATGTAGAGTAACCTACCTTTTTTTTTTAGCTTTGGCTGTGACACAGATCAACACACTGTACTTTATTTTACAGACAAACACATTTCCGGGTTTCTCAGCAGCAGAAGTACATGTTTGATTATTATTTTTATTTACATTTTTTTTATTTAAATGAAAAAAAAAGCAACAACTAATAATTAAAGAAAAACTCCACAATGTTTTCATTACAAAAAAAGGAAAGAACATTGATGTGAGACTTATAACAGCAACCAGAAGAGAGAACAATAACATATTTAATGTCCCGCCCATAGACGCTGCATTAGAAACACCTCACATAAGCGGTAATTAGTTTATTTTTATTTTTTGTAATTTGATGCAGAGGTGATACAATACAAAGTATAGCTTTATATATTAAGATATTACAATTTTTCAAGGAATTAAGATGCTAATGATCATTAAACTCATCATCACAGTTATGTAAAAACAGTCCATTGACAAATGGTGATACAGTATGAATCAACCAACTAAGATTATGAACCAAATATTCCCAAACCATCTTTTATTAAATAGATATTGCATAATGTTAAAAAACTAATTTCATCCTAACACTCAAACATGTTTAATCCTATGTGTCTTTCCTGATTTCTGACCTATGAATGAGCATTGACAGAAGGCATTAGAGTTGTTGATGTTTGAATTACTGTAGACATTTACACACTACAAACACTCTTTGTTCATGTCACATCGCTGCTTCGCGAGGCTGCTGTGTTTACAAAGCTGTTTCGCTCATCCTATTAACAGTGTGTTTTCCCCTGGCTGCCGGCTCATGTGGGCAGTCTTCAGTATCGGGACAGTGAATGCCATCTCCCAGTGGAATAGCTAGGCATAGATGCAATCAGCCTGAGGGGAAAACAGAGCTCTCAGATCACCCCCGGATCTAGCACTGAGAGCTCCACTGGGAGAGCTACTTTTCTTTTTGCTTATGACAGCGGCTAAGCATCGTCTCCTGCAGTGAGATCGGAATATAGTTGCAAATAGTGCTTCTTCTGCTCGCGCTTGCTGATTGACTAATGAGGACAAACATTGGAGGCCTGAGCGGCTGGATGGACATCTGTACGGGCATCTGCATGCTGCTCTGCTCCTCAGGTGGTCCAGCCTGGTCTGCATCAGTCAGGCATGAAAGGCACCGAGCAGGAGGGCATTTGAACTATAGTCTTTTCAACTAAAAGCAGAAAAGTTTGTATATGCTGTTCATTTACATGATAATGGTGGTTTGGAGGCCTGAAAGTGCTAACTTTTATAAGTTAAATATAAGCATAATATTAGAAAAAAATAACTGCACATTTCTACTACACAACTGTCATTTGCATCTCTGTTTCAAAGATAGGATAAAAATATTAACTTTAGTTTAGTTTAATGTAGTTTAGTTTAGGTTTGTTTGTTAAAAAAACACAATCATTTGAAATGTAGTAACACTATGAAACTCTGGAGTGTCACTTTGAGTGACTTTGCATCTGATTTGTCACTTTGTTCCAAAGATAGGATAAAAATATTAAATTAAATTAAATTTGGTTTAGTTTAGTTTAGTTTAGTTTAGTTTAGTTTAGTTTAGTTTGGATTAGTATGTGTTTGGTTTGGTTTGATTTGGTTTTGTTTGGTCTGGTATTTGTTTTGTTTTAACTAGAAAGTTTAAAACAACATCAATAATTTAAAATGTAGTGGAAATGTTGTTGAAATTAGTCACTTTGGGTCACTTTGCATCTCTGTTCCAAAGATAGGATCAAAAAGTTTATTTAGTTTAGTTTAGTTTGGTTTGGTTTGGTTTGGTTGTGCTTTTGTTTTAACAAGAAAGTTTAAAAGAACAACTATCATCTGAAATGTAGTAACACTATAAAATTTTGGAGTGTGACTTTGGGCCAATACTGTATAGGTCAGGTACGTAGATTCGTAGAACGGTAGATGGGTAGATATTATTTATTCATTTACTAATTGTTCATTTGTTTGTTCATTCGTTGTTATAGACCCTAATATTTGAAAAGGAAGCATATGAGAAATCTACATAATTTTATTCTGAAATTTGTTCAGTTTGATCTATAACTCTGACTGTGATGCAATCCACATCCGCAAATCCAATCTCCAAGCTCTGTAAAGCAAATCCCACCTCTCTTAAGTCGGACCAATTATGTGTGTAGAACCGCATCAGTGGCTCTTTTATTTTTTTAGCAGCAGAAGTGTGAAAGGGACATACATAACTGATTTTGTGTGCTGTTCTTCTCGGTTATTGTAACCGGCTCATGGGTGGATTACTCTAGAAATCTAAAGATCGGCTTACCGCTGGAGCCTTGTGGTGAGTTTTTGCCGGCCCTTGGATGATTAGAGCGCTTGCATGTTTGTGTGTGTTGGGAAATATTCTTCAAATGACTGTGTTTATCCAAGCTGAACTGTTTAATCAAAGAACAGAAGGAGCAGCTTGTAAACTTTCAATGCAGCTGCACTCGCCCCTAATCCAGCAACATTAATGCAGCTCAGCGGCTGCTGTGTGTGTATTCAGAGCATGTGTGATGCCTGGATCCAGAAACGCCCTTCTGCTCATGTCCACTCAACTGTGACCCCAAAGACTCTTTAAATCCACACTGAAATCCATGCAAATCAAACAAAATGTGAATCATGTCAGTTTTTAAAAAAAGTCACTCTGTAGAGAATGAACATTGCATGTTGTCATAGGTGCTGCATCAGGGTAAAGTGCAAGTTCATTTTTTCATGTAGCATGACACATAAAAAGAAGCTATGTGTGATTCAGACTTGATTTGTACAGTTGATTACAGTTCGGGTTTGTCAGTAAAGAGGTTTTATTCGTTCATTCTATTAATAGTCATATTTTTCTGCAAGCAGTAATTAAGGGGCCGAGCAGAATGATGAGCTAAGTATGACAGGATATCCAACCAATTGCAATAATCAGCATTTTAAAACATTTTAAGAGGATTTTGCTCAAAATAGCTGAGAAATTCAACTGAAGTAAACACTCAATGCAATTCAATAGTTTATCATGTTTGACCAATAGCATGGTTATTACATTTATGTGGTGTGGTCAGTCTGAGGTGATAATAACACAAAATGGTTTGAGAGATAAAGCCTCGGATGCAGTTTGGCATCATGCCATCAGATTTGATGATGTGGTAAACAAAAACAGTTGTGTCTGTCGACTGAAAATCTAGAACATGCTGGCATGAAGTTGCCATTACTGGTCTGAAGATAATCTCAATAGTGTTTAAAATCTGACCAACGTTTTGAGGAATATAAAAAATCTAAATGTGTGGAAGAAATTCCAGCTGATTGTGGCATGTATCGATGTTCCTGCCCCTCAGGACATGATGCCCAAGATAGAGATGCACCAAACCTTGTTATAACGCACTGCCAGTTTGGTCAGATAACACTGTTTTAACCCGCTGCCAGTTTGGTCAGAACATGCAATTTCATTGCACGAATAAATTCTGACATTCACAATGGTGAGCTTTTTGCACATTATTTTAGACTAGTTTTACTAATCTATTCCATATTCCATACCAATTTGTTGGCAAAATATGAAATACTGTATATTGGTTTGATTTTCTTGAAATTTCTATCCCATTCATTCATTCATTCATTCATTTTCATTACGGCTAAGTCCCTTTATTAATCTGGGGTCGCCACAGCGGAATGAACCGCCAACTTATCCAGCATATGTTTTACGCAGCGGATGCCCTTCCAGCTGCAACCCATCTCTGGGAAACATCCATACACACCCATTCACACTCATACACTACGGACAATTTAGTCTACCCAATTCACCTGTACCGCATGTCTTTGGACTTGTGGGGGAAACCGGAGCACCCGGAGGAAACCCACGCAAACACAGGGAGAACATGCAAACTCCACACAGAAACGCCAACTGACCCAGCCGAGGCTCGAACCAGCGACCTTCTTGCTGTGAGGCGAACGTGCTACCCACTGCGCCACTGTGAGGATCTATCCCATTGCATCTTTTTAATTTTCTTTGCAGGATAACAGGACATTCTCAACAAGTGAGAATGATTTGAGCTGTATCAATTGACTATTGTTTGGATCATAAAAAAAATACTTTTTTTTCTTAAAATAGTTGAAGAGCAAGCTGATAAAAGGTTCTAATCTTTTTTTTCTCTGAAATATGTGCATTTGTGCATTCATCAGAAGTATGCACAAAGAAAGGAAATAAGGTCTAGTGTGATTCATGCTGACCTTAAATGTTTATATTGATTAAAGCTTGGCTGAGGGGGCACATCTTAATATGCCTACTGTTATGTTCAATTTCTACTGATGTAAAATGTTGTCCAGTAGCCCTTAGGTTTGTGCATAATGTCTTACTATTAATAAATGTACTGTTTGAAGACTATTCATGAACAAAGCAAAAAGAAAACATTGGTCCTGTATAGAGAAACATCGCATCACTTGGTGTCCATAAAGACCGTCTCTACAGTACACTGTCATTAATGTAGTGAAGCTGCGTTCCTAAATTATAATAATTATAATTATTATTATTATTTAGTAGTGTGACATTATCTCAGCTGCTTTAAAAATAGTGTAGCAATTCCAGGAACAAGCTACTTATGTCGATGACAAGCAATCTTGCATAACAAAATACAAAAATTATGTACTATTTATTTATTATTTGTTTGAGATTGTTTGCATTGCACATGGTACTTTACAGCTGAGTGAGCCATCACCATCGTCGATCTCATATGAAGTAAGAGATCGCGACGACATATGATTACATGTGCAGGTGTTGTAGTGGTCTCCCATTTCTTATGGGTGAATTTTGAAGCCCTTCATGGGTAGGGGTACAAAAATAGAATTGGGATTGGGCCTTAATGTTGTTTCATGTAAACTTGCATGATCAAGCTATCCTTGAAAGTCTCATGATCCAATGAATTTTCTAGTTTTACTGTGTCTGACAGTTGTGACAGACCTTTCCTATTGGATGATTTTAACTTCAATCTTTCTAAAAAAATAAAGATTTGTGATCCCAGCCAACCCAACTTTTTATCCAAGCACCTCACCACAACCTTCAAAGTTACCTTGGACAATATTAAAACGATTAGACTCTTTCTATTTGAATGTGCTAAACTATGTGCTAAACTACTGACTTCTGTCCAGGTTGGACTATCCTGCAATGCTCTGTTGGCTGGCCTTCTAACCAATACTATCAAACAAAGCAGTGAAACTTTAGTTTGTCACAATTCATGCTATTAACTGCTGGCCTATTACCTGCATATTATTAAGATATTACCTGTTCGTTAGTAGTTTTACAGAATGATCTTATTCTGCATCATTAGTCCTGGTCAAAAACTAAACCAAACTTCTAGCTTCCTAACTAATTAGTAGTTTATCAAGCTAGCAGTGTTAGTTAATGGTTTGTTAATACCATAAATTATGCCCTAAACAAAACTGAATATCTTTAAAAGGCCCGAAAAGAATGGATTTTATACCTCACTTCATCAGTTACATTGGCTGATAATTTATGCTTGCATAATATTCAAGGTGCTAGTATTTGCCAGTTTCAAAACAACCTCCGCCTCTGCACCCCTTTATTTTGTGTCAACCAGAAGTTTACATCCATGAACAGCACTTTGTGGTGCTATTTCACCTTTAATATTCCATATTGGTGGAATGACCTACCTAACAAAACATGAGGAAGAAACATTCAACACTTGACCATGTAACACTAGAACTTCTTATTGTAATTCTACTTGTTTGGTAATCTGTGAGAGTATAGGTCCACTGGTTTCTGCAGGCCTCCTGGATAGAATTCACTTCACATGTGAATGATGAATCCTTGACAGCTATGGGCAACTCTAATATTGTTAGATACAAAGAGAAACAATACATGTCATGAAAGTTGTGATATGTCTAGATATTAAAGTATTTTTAGGCTGATCACATTCCATCAAAATCCCCCATCCCCCCCCCGCTTCGTTTTACTCTCAGATGGAAATGGTAATTACAGAAACCTGTTCTGGGAAAGTTAGATTGAAATCCAAGGTTGAGTGCTGGTCAGGGACCCTCAAATTGTCTGGGCCAGGTGTTGATATTTATAATAATACACACTGTCCTGAATATAATTGCATCTGCAGACACAATACATATTAATGTGTCAGTTAGCAATCAAAGCACCGGGGCTCGTCTCATCTGACCTGTTTCAGAGCTGTCAGGAACACTCAATGTCAGATCCTTCTGTCAGAAGGCCCTCCGCCTGCTCTCTGCCCACCCAGCAGCCTGCTAATTCCTGATCTGCCAGGCAGGAGCCATGTAAGCACTTCTGAGAACTTCAGCAAGGTACACAAAATCAGGGATTTATAGACATACTTATATGAAGCCTTCGTACACAGCCAGTGCTGAGACATAAACATAAACATATGGGTTCACACTGAACAGATAAAACAAGCAAACACATTCTGTTTATTAGTGGCGCTCGTGAAGCCTAGCAACTACCTAGTACGCCCCCACAACACACTAACAACTGCCTTACAATACCTAGAACACTGTAGCAGTGTTCTATCATCAAAATTACATAAATGAGCAATATCACACTCGTAGCAGTGCGAAATGGCTGTGTATCGGCACTGGTGTCCCACCATTGTCGATATACAGCCATATCGCACTGCTACGAGTGTGATATTGCGTTTATACAACAGTTCAATGGCATAATCGTGTATAAAAAAGAAAATCAAACACAGAGAGTCTAAAAATCTGTATGAGGAACAATTCATTCATTCACATCTGCAGCTGACGTCAGAACAACAGAAACCATTGCTACTTTACAAAGTCACTTTAGAGCTATTATTTGAATGATCCTCTAGCTTAATATCTAAAGTGATGACAAAACAGGTGATTTTGCTCAATTTTAAGATTATAAGGCTGAACGGCATGAAATGCCATCAGTCTAGAGACATTTCCCAATATTTCTCTGTTGCAATTGGGATATCACAATAATTAACCCCGAAAAAGCCAAAGCAAAGCAAACACTACCAGACTATGGTATAAATACAGCACTACAACATACACAAGAGAGAGATTGACTTAGAAAGTCACTTACCTGTTTTATAATAATTTGATCAGCTGTAGTTGATTATTGATCAGCTGTGATTTTTTTTTCTCCTCTAAGGGCTTATCATGCGGTCTCTGTCACCATCTTGTGGCGGAACTTCAACTGTATTTGCTCAGTATGACAGGCTGATGGATGCCGACATGCTGTATCTCCGAAATATAAATATTTAAAATAGGCACTGTCCTTATAAATGAACTGCATAGTTGTGGTCACCTAAAAAGACCTCAAAAGTCCATTATGTTGTCCAACAGCTGCAATATTTGTCAAACTGTAGTGAGTTTATTGATCTGCTGTCACTCTATGTGGGCGGAGTAATACAGAAGGGTGAGGAGGCTGTACGAATGCTGTTATTACGGGAATATACACAGCTATCAGCCAATCAGATTTGAGAACCATACAGAACTGTTGCAAAAATCAGGATAATATTCATTCATTCATTCATTTTCTTTTCGGCTTAGTCCCTTTATTAATCTGGGGTCGCCACAGCGGAATGAACCGCCAACTTATCCAGTATATGTTTTACGCAGCGGATGCCCTTCCAGCTGCAACCCATCACTGGGAAACATCCACACACACTCATTCACACACATACACTACGGACAATTTAGCTTACCCAATTCATCTATACCGCATGTCTTTGGACTTGTGGGGGAAACCGGAGCACCCGGAGGAAACAGTACAGTACAGTAAAGACACTTTTCACTTTTTAATCACTACACAAAAACTAGATGCTGAATTTAAATGCATTTTCGTGTGGTATGTCTTTTGATTGTGTACTAAAAAATTACAAAATTATAATAGCCGTAAGTAGTTTATATTTTCCACAATTAGCTCATTAACATAAGGTGGATTTTCGTCCCAACCCTACCCATATCTGGCTAAATATGTATGGCAAACGTAATAATAATTGTGTTGTGCATTTTTTAAATAATTAAGTTTTATTTATTTTATTCAAATTTAGTTAAACAAAATAGGAACAAAATTTTAGCACCGAAAAATATAGGAAAAAGTAAAAAAATTAAACATAACAGTAAAAAGAACACTCTTGATTCTGTAGTGGGGCATCCTGTAACAGGAACACACACACACACACACACACACACACACACACACACACACACACAGAGAGAGAGAGGTATTTCTAACATCATTATATTAAGCATAGAGTTTTTTTTTAATACTTTACAATACAGTATATTTAGTCAGTATATTTACATACATACCTGACACCAATCCGGGTATAGTTGAGACAGTGTATCTCAACTCCTTGCAAAAATTTTTTTTTTCCAATATCTTTGGAGTGGATGGACGCACACCTTTCAAATTTCTCACAATAAAAGAGAATGCTAATATGCATACACAGAGCAAAAATTACTGTACTGCACAATTTTCCTGTGGATGCAAGTTATTTATGGTGTTTTAACTGTACCCATGTCTCAAATATACTCAGTCTACCTGTATAGCATATATAGTCATAGATATACATGTTTGGGTTTCTGGTATGTGCCTAAAGAGGTGAATGTCAAAATGTGTTTTCACATATCCTCTTCATATCCTCCAGATATACTGCTTTTTCCCAAATGAGCATCATGCTGTCTATTGTCTAAATTCAGTCAGGACTGACAGCTCTGCTGTCTCATATTCACCTTTTCCAGTAAGCACTGTCTGAAATGATAGCTGTATTCTCACTTCTGGCCAATGGAAGAGGATACTTCAAAGGGAAATCCAAACCGCAAGGTTGTGTATGTCACGGGCAATGGCACCTTGAGATGAATGATGATGATTTTTCATATTTCTTTGGTCATGTTTCAGAAAGTCTGGGTCAGCCCACACTCAGCCTCCAATCAGAATGCTTGTAGGGCAAAAGTCAACAGTAAGGATTGCTGGGAAGTGACCCCTTGCCCCTTTCCAGGTGCTCTGCAGTTGAACTGATAACATGAGGGAAAGGTTATGTAGTTCTTAAAGTTGGATCACAGCGGTTAGCCAAATCTTCAAACCCCAAAGGCTAAAAGTTCAGCAAGATCTGCTAACCACTGCAACACTAAATACTATTCCATATAGATGTGACAGCAGCATCCTTTAAGATTACTTTGACTGATCTCATGCCATCAGTATTGGGTAGAAAATATGTGGCCAAGCAGCCACACTTTTATGTTTTTATTTATTTATTTTTTTGATTAATTGTTTTTTGTGGTGCCAGGATTAAAGATATTTTTTTATCGTGTGCCACACTCTATATTCTGAACATTTTGTCTTGATCCCTATGTTCAACTTATTATTTATTTATTTATAAGATTATTATTGCATCACGGTGGCGCAGTGGGTAGCACAATCGCTTCACAGCGAGAAGGTCGCTGGTTCGAGCCTCGGCTGGGTCAGTTGGCATTTCTGTGTGGAGTTTGAATGTTCTGCTCGTGTTCATGTGGGTTTCCTCCGGGTGCTCCGGTTTCCCCCACAAGTCCAAAGGCATGTATTAATGTAATGTATTAGTCAATCATTTTTGTGCATTCTAATGGAAGTAAAATATGTTTGTAAAGGTGTGTGAGTATCCAATTTTGATTAATTTGACATCTAAAAGTTTAGACAAATTAAGTAAAAAGCAATCTGTATTTCAGTTCGTTTTTGCCCTGAACATTCAGATAAAATGGATCAGCAAAATAAAATGGATGAGATGTCAAGATGTCCCCATGTTCAGTTTTACTAAAGCTAGCTGATCACATGTCCATTTCTGCAGTGGTGATTTTGATTGACAGCTGTCGAAATTGAGGGTCTTCTAGTCTCTGTTCTGCCTCATGCCTTACAGCAAAAGATCACAGCTAATATACAGAAACACTATATATATATATAAACATGAGGTTGATTCAGTCATTTGCTTTTGTTTCAGAACAAAGATCATTTATTTGCAGCATGATCCCACTGGAGCCTTTAGACAAGTCAAGCGGTGCAATGGTACGTTTAAATGATTATTATCAGACTGCTCAAGCAAGAGTCCAAACACAGCTCCGTCAGATCAGAATACCACAGACTTGTAGTGCCTTGGCAAACAGACAGCCATCCTGATGTTTTTCCACTCAGTCATATCAGCAAGACTGCAGCAGGAATGTCTCAGGAGTGTTGTTTTTTTAACCTCGCTGAAGCCTTTGAAGAGGTTTAAGGATCTTTAAGGGACCCTGGCCAACCTGAGTGCCTGCCAGATATCTCCATGTTAATAAGCCTCCATTAAGAAATTATTGCTGATGTTTTTGTGCTTTGCCACTGCAAAATCTAACTGCCAATTATGTCATGGCAACGGTTAGCGCTCCATTTGCCAGGATGTTGATAATTATGGTTTCGCTAAGCTCTTTTTCTTCCTGTGCCTCATTTTACTTTGTGCCCTTCAAATCCGGGCAGTCTGCAGAACACGTCAGTTCTTCGCCACCTACTATTATCTGTCATTCCGCTCCGGTGTGATTCATGTTTCATTAGTATACCACCTAAGAGGCGCAGCTCAAGCCGGGGTTGTTAAAATGAGTTCAGCCAGTGCAGTGAATGGCATACAGACATCAAATAACTCTTAACCCTAACTCTTATAACCCTAAGTTAATTCGTGCTTTCATTGCACAGCTCACGGTGTGACCGAGCCGGAGGCCACCAGTATAGATGGCGACTCTGCTTGGCAGTCGAGTGACTGAACAGTCTTTGGCAAAAATGAAGAACAGGAGGGTCCGTACTGTAGGTGGCCTTTATCTCTGGCTCACCTGACATTGTCAAGGTCGTATATTATCTCTTTTTGTTTGTGTGCCGACAGAACCCACTCGTCTCTCCTGGGTTGTGAGAAAAGCACTTTTTTTGAAATGCTGCAGGGAAGGGCAATTGATTGTGCTGATACTTTTGGTGATTAGACACATCAGTCAGTGTCAAGATTATCTGTGTCATCAGCTGATCTCAACAGCTGTAGGCTCGTCTTCTTTAAACGGCGGCAAAATCGGTCGCATCTCTGCTCTGTCTGCTCCTCCTTCAATTACTCATACTGATTGAATATATGCAAATCGCCACCGAAATTAAAAGCCACCTGCAAAAAGACCCCAATGGGATACCGTAACCTCCCAACAACCTCCAACTGCCCAACTGTTCTTAAAGTCCACTTGAACTGGAAATTGCTGACATTTTCATTTCTGTATGTCAATGTATTTCCAACTGTAACAGAATATTCTTTTTGCGCATCCTTCCCTCATTCCAACTGATGGTAAGATGGGCATGGTTAAGAATAGTATGGCATAAGTTGTCAAACTGACATCAAGAGAAGGACCGCCACTCCAATAGCTGAAGCAAATAGTCTTACTTAAATTACCAAAACAAACTTTTTTCCCACTGGATTAACTGGAAAAACAATGTGTGCTAGCTTTAAACATTTTGATTTCACATGGACTTTAAAGATTCAGCTCTTTTTGCAACCCTAACATTGGCAGCACCCGGACAATGACTCTTGGATATGGAAGCAGCTCATTCCCTATGGTCGACCTTCTATCTGATCTTGGTTCACCCTTACACTGCTGCTCTTCTGTGAAGTGTCCATCTTTGATCCTCAGTCCTTTTGCTCTGCTCGTCCCTCCTCTAATCCCACTCATCCACCCGTGCCTTCACTTCTTCACCTCTTTTCCTTTAAACATACCTTCCACTCCCACACCTCGACTGGAGGACAAAGGGCCGCTGACTCCGTCTGGATCTCCGCTGGGTCGCACAGGAGCGGGGGCTGGTTATTAAGGGCTGAGCGTGTGAAGATCGGTGGTGCTTTGCAGCGAGCCACCGTCTCCTGTGGGATGGGGAGATTGGTGGGATACATAAAGGTCAGCGTACTGATCTGAGCACCTGTCTTCCTGCCTGTGTGATGGGCCACGAAACCGTAGCTCTGTCCTTTGTATGTCTTTGCTGGCAGATTATCCTGTGGGATGTCCCACTGTTGTTATGTCCCTTCAGTAATGAAACGGTTTACTACAGATATATGTGTGTCTGGAGGTATATGCCTCATGTGAGGTATTAACGACATCTTCATCTGCCAGATCTGAGTTAAGCAGCCCTAAGGCACTGTTACAGTGTGAAACTAATAATAATCTAACGGTATTGTGCCATGTCGTTGGAATGGAAAGCTTCTTTTTTGTATCAGATAAAATGGATCATGCTATTCCTATCTTTTGGGAACTCTTAGATTCGTCCATGCCATGCTTCTGTGTTGGGATCTTATCTTTCTTTTGTACTGCATAGATTGACACAGACTTTTATCTGTTAATAGAAGTGTTCATAAATAGAAGGGAATCTGTGTGGAGTACACAGGTGGAATCTTAGTGCTCTTGATTCTCATCTCTTTGGTACTTTAGAATTGTATATCTCAAAATATTGCCCTTTAGACTTAATAAAGACTTAATAAATATTCTGTAATGTTTGCAATGCTCATTTAAGTCATCTAAGCTTAGACTAAGAAAATGATTTTGTTGAAGTTAAATATTCTTAATATTTCGTTTTTAAAAGTATTCTGTTAAATGTATCACTAAGACACATTCCTTGTTTGTGCAAACAAACTTGGCAATAAAGCTCTTTCTGATTCTGAAATGTGCATTAGCCTTTAACCAAAAAAAATAAATAAATGAAGATATGTGTTCCCTACAAAAAAATGTGTAGTGATAAATGTATTGTAAATGATACATGTATTGTTTGTTCATGTTTGTAAATGCATTAACTAACATTAAGCATGTGCCTCGCATTGTAAAGTATGACCAGATTATTATTCTGTATCTCTTTTTTTTCCTCTTTTTTTCTTAGGGGTGGTTGCGATAAAATATTGTGAGTACAATGTATACAATGTATACAATGTAAAGTCCTCGTAAATGTATTTATTTATTTTTATTATTAATTTTGTATTAATGGCCACCTTCACATGTCTTGATTCAATTGTAAGTAGTTATAATGACATTGTGATAAAGTAAACCATCTGAGAGAAATTCTCTCTATTCCGAATGGATGACTGACCTTGACCATTGTTTTGTTTTTGTAGTGTGGCAAGATCCATGACCTGAACAGGAGCCCAAATTTGTTAGGTGAGGATTCTGTGGTGTCCTGAAACATCCTGACAAAACTAAAGTCATGCCTGTCACCCATAAGACTCCATCACAGCCGTCCTCTACTGAGATTTTCATTGCCAACAGATAAATGTTCACATGGTTGGCTGACTCAGTAAATAAAATGGCACAATACAGCACAAATCTACAGCGACACAATAAGTGACAAGCAACCTTGTGTTGCTCAACTAGACTGCGAGAAGAAACACTTTTAGCTGAAAAAATGGTATGAGTTAACAAGTCCTTGACTGCATGTTAAATTTGCCTATTTTAGTTTGAGATTTGTTGACAACGGATTGTAAAGCAGTTAGGTGTTTCCACTTCCTTGTTCGAAAGACATCAGTGCATTTGCATGTTTTTGCACATTTTTAAAGGTGTAACTAAACTGCAGGCATCTGAAAACCTACCCATGAGGCTGTGTCAGGAAATACCGTAGCTCTCACAGATACATTCGTGCACCTGCTACACTTAATTATATACATTTTAAAGTTTTAAACTCCAAAATGCTTATTTAAGTACTTTTGATATTCTCTACAGGGTAATACTTAGCAGTACTGTTACATATTTACTTTCTTTTTAATGTTAAACTCATCACATTTCTCAACCTCCTTCCTATCCTTATCGCTGATAGTGAAACTCATTTTTCCTCATAATTAACTTCTTTCCAACCGTCTGAAGCTGAATATTACAGTAGACACATTAATGGGGCACCTTTAACATGAATCACTTTACATGGGTGATGGGATTAAATTAGCATCTGATTATGAGCTGGCATTAATCTAATGGGATCGGATGACAGCAGCTCTCAATTCATAGATTTAAACAGTTATGACATGTCATGCTATAGCCAGACCTTCTTTTGTGGTAGATACTATTTTTCTATCAAGGAATACACTGTATATAAATAGTTTATAATACGGCCTCATTAGTTGATGCTTTACTAATGCATTACTCATTAATGCATTATTTAACATCAACAATGAGCAGTGTTTGTTGTACATAACACAAATACATAACCTCATGTCTGTTAAATAATATTGACAAATAGAACGTTTACATTTTTATAATGTAGTTGTCAAATGCTGAAATGAACATAAAAACATAAAATAAACGCTGAACGTTGCTTTTTAAATACTTTTTAATTACTTCACTTTCAATTATGTAATAAATGTTAACAAAAATATACTGAGGACACTGCATTTGCCTTTAAATATGTTTATAAGACATGGAATATTAACTTGTATGTTCTGCCTATCAAACTTAAGAATCAGATTTTTTTGCCCATTTCTTTTGAATTTAGGGGCACTTTTGCCCATGTTAATTTCCAAACACAACATAGTTTGAGTTTGTTTTTAGCTCTGATATTTTAGCTCTGAGAGAGTCTGATTCTTGACTCGCTGCTTTTTCAGCTCATATACTGTATTCTGTGAGTTGCTCCTGGAGACACGATTTTGACCTTGGAAACCTGTTTTAATGAGTGATGATATGACATTTTGATTCTGTGTCCATACCGGGACGGTCTTCCAGCAACCCTTTTTGAATTCTCCCCATGCCTTCCTCCGTTTCTCAGGAGAGCAGCTCTGATCTCACACAATTAAGTATGTTCATGCAGTTATCTTCTCTGTACTCGCCACAACATTCAGATGTGTTCAGCTGGGACTCACAAATAGTGAGAAAAAACTGGATTTGAAGAGGATATACTTGCATCTATAAATAAGGTCATCTCTCAAGGTAGCAATTTCTTTCTCGAACTAGAAGTAAGAACATTACATTATGCACCTTATTTAGTTGAGGTGATGTATTGCTTCATTAGAGGAAAGAAAGTGATTCAGACGTGTGAGACGGGTCTTATGAGGACTGTTTGGAGTTTCAAACCCCACCTGCCTGTTGACTGACCACCTGATGATAGATTCTGTACATAAAAAGGGATAAACACTGTTCAAATAGTCGTTGTTCGGAATTTTTAATAATGATGCTTGTGGTCATAATTACAGATTTTACCTAATATTTATTCAAAAGTATTTACAGAAACTGGTCATATATTGTGTAGTCATACCTTGTTTAGTCACGCCTTACTTGTATATAGTCTAGTTCTGAGTGTGCTCTATGGAGGTGAGTGGGCCTGACAAACCACCTGCAGGATGCACACTTTCTTCTCTGTGCACCAGGCACTTTATTAGATTTTATACAACAGTTCTGTCTGGTTCTTGAATCTGATTGGCTGATAGCCGTGCGATATTCTGCCAATAACAGCACTCATACCGCCTCTTCACCCTTCACCTTTGTGTATTACTCTGCCCACATACAGCAACAAGCAGAGGACACTCTACAGTTTGACAAATATTACTGCTGTTGGACAACATAATGTACTTTTAAGGATTTTTTAGTCGAGAATGTAGTTGTTTAGATTGCAACTATGCAGTTTATTTATAAGGATAGTGCCTATTTTAAAATATTTATAATTTCTGAGAGACAGCTTGTCGGCGGCCATTAGCCTGTCATTGAGGAGACCAAAGACGTTGTCAGACCTCATAATAAGCCCTTAGAAGCTAAAACAGCATAATTTCTATCTACAGCTGATCAGATCATTATTAAACGGGTGAGTGATATTCTAAGTCAATCTCTCTCTTTTGTATGTTGTAGTGCTGTATTTATACCATTGTATTTGTACCATAACCATTGTTAAATAAATGCTTTGGAATGGGGATATTTGAACGTCAGTTGTGGGGGATGACCGCATGGCGCAACTCTGAAAGCCTGAGAGACAGGCTGCAAATGCTGTTTGGATAACCTTTGTGCTGTGATGATGTTTATATTCATAAAAGGTCAGTCAAGTTAACGTTAATTTGCATGAATTTAATGTTTTATTATTCATTCATTCATTTTCATTTCGGCTTAGTCCCTTTATTAATCTGGGGTCGCCACAGCGGAATGAACCGCCAACTTATCCAGCATATGTTTTACACAGCGGATGCCCTTCCAGCTGCAACCCATCTCTGGGAAACATCCATACACACCCATTCACACTCATACACTACGGACAATTTTAGCTTACCCAATTCACCTATACCGCATGTCTTTGGACTTGTGGGGGAAACCGGAGCACCCGGAGGAAACCCACGCCAACACAGGGAGAACATGCAAACTCCACACAGAAACGCCAACTGACCCTGCCGAGGTTCGAACCAGCGATCAGCGACCTTCTTGCTGTGAGGCGAACGTGCTACCCACTGCGCCACTGTGAGGCCCATGTTTTATTATTTTAAATTTAAATTATTATTTTATTAATAAAATAAACATGATATAAAAATTACATGATTGTAAAGTTATATAATATCAAACTTTCATAAAAAATTATTAAATATAACAATAACTTTAAATTAAACACAATAATAGTATAATCTGACATTGTTTTTTAAATATAAATTTTAAATAGTATAATCTGACATTGACTTAAAACAATGTCCATTTTTGCCAGTGATTTGAAGTTATGCGCCCTGTACAGAACACCGTTAATACCTATCATCTTCCATACACATGCATAGGCGGTACTTTTCCCAACTTTTCTCAAAAACTATTGGTCCAAAAGACATCAATCAAAATTTGGATTGTGCAATAGGTATTCACCCAGAGAATGATCACACAAACATGCTTATCTGGCTTTTAGTAATGCAGGAGTGGTCGGTTGAGTGCGCTGAATAGCAAAAAGTGCATGTAACATGGTTAGTCTACATTAATTGTAGTGTATTGAGTGTGAGATGGGACTAGCATATCAGGAATGTGTGTTGTGTTGGCAGAAAGAACGAAGAAAATGTGCCCGCATGTGTTTAGCATTTTTCTTTATCGCAAACAAAACAGCAATCTGGTAATGATTTTGCTGCTTTTTTCGGGGTTAATTATTGTGATATCCCAATTGCAACAGAGAAATACTGTAGACTGTAATAGACTGTAATACTGTAGGGAGATATCTCTGTAGACTGATTCATGCCGTTCAGCCTTATAATCTTAAAATGTGAGCAAAATCACCTGTTTTGTCATCACTTTTGTCAGACATTATGCTAGAAAATCATTCAAACACTAGCTCTTAAGTGACATTGGTGAATTAATAACGCCTTCTGCTGTTCTGACGGCGAAAAAAAATAGTTCCTAATACAAAAGGGTTTTTATACTCTCCGTGTTTGATTTTCTTTTTTATATATATGATTGTGCCGTCAAGCTGTCATATAAATGCAATACCACACGAGTAGCAGTGCGACGTGGCTGTATATAGTCACTGGTGGGAAAATAAGGCACTTCGCCTACAGATATAGCCACATCACACTGCTACTCATGTGATATTGCTCATATATGTGTTCTATGTTTGTGTTGCATATGGAGAGAGATGTGAAGACAGGTATAGGAGCCAAATGCAGTTTTATTAACAGAATAGTCAGACAGGAAGGGGTACAGAGCAATATAGGCAAATCCAAAACGTAATCTGTAGAAGGGCAGCCCCGTAGCACAATCACCTCACAGCAAGAAGGTCGCTGGTTTGAGCCTCGGCTGGGTCAGTTGGCATTTCTGTGTGTCCAAAGTCCAAAGACATGCGCTATAGGTGAATTGGGTAAGCTAAATTGTCCGTAGTGTATGTGTGTGAATGAGTGTGCATGAATGTTTCCCAGTGATGGGTTGCGGCTGGAAGGGCATCCTCTGCTTAAAACATATGCTGGATAAGTTGGCGGTTCATTCCGCTGTGGCGACCCCAGATTAATAAAGGGACTAAGCCAAAAAGAAAATGAATGAATGAACGAATAATCTGTAGAACAGGTGAATGGTCAAGACAGGCGGCAGGAATAAAAAAAAAAAAAACTATAAACAATGCAAAAGATCAAAAACACAGAAAGGAAATTGGATAACCTCTAAGAATTGCAGCAACAGACTAACAAGACTCAGCCATGGTAGAGTATGAGTGGTGTTTAAATAGTGTGTGTGTGTGTAATCAGTGTAAATGATCTGCAGCTGTGTGTTTGTGTCAGTGTCCAGATTACTGTCAGCTGTAGCAGGAGTTGATTGGCGCAATGTTTTATGGGAGTTGTAGTTTAGGTGAGGGTACAGGGAGTGATCACAACAAATCACTTTTATATTTTGTTCTGTTTTCCATAGCTATATAGGTGTTAAACATTTTATATTTGGTCTTATTTAGCTATAACTTCTATTTTTATATCTAAAAGTGTGTGTTCTACTTATTATACTCCATAATTTATACATTTAATGACATTATTTTTGTTTTAGTTTTTTTAAGGTCACCGGTGGATGTATAAGCATCTCACTACATAGCGTACTGTGTATGACTGTTTATGTGACAGATAAAAATTGAATTTTAATTAAATATGATTACATTTCCTAATTCAATTCTTCAGTCCACTGTACAGACATCCGCAACAGTGTTATGCGGCAGTGTAAGCATAGTCATATAGAATACATCTCTCATTCCTGCAAAAAAAGAAAAAGTTATCAGCTTCACCACTGCAACCCCAGTTCTGCTTCCTCTCACTATGTCTCCAAAGGTGCAGGTGTGTGGAATTATGGGGGATCATCATCATCAATATAGAAGATGTGAGTAGCTCATCTGTCTTCATGCACACCCAGCAGAGAACACCTGCTGCATCTTTTACATCTATCTACATTTACAATCCACACACACGCTCATAATCAAAAATCCAAACAGAGTACCTGCGGGGCCAATACTTCATACCGATATACTGGAAGAAATCAGTAGGACAGGAGGTTTCAGATGTCCTTATTTGATCACAGCTCAACATCACGTAAGAAACTAGACCGCCAGCAACAGACTGCAGGAGCAGAGGTCAAGAAATGTGTAATCCAATCGACACTATAGGAAGAAGCACTTCCAGCACTCAGATTGTGTTTTATATTTGACGCAGCATGCCAGCTGCTGGTTCTCGGTGACAGTCCACAAATCTATCGCGCTTTGGGTTCAGATCTGTGCGTACGGCTAAAACTGTGAAACACAATAACTGCTCGTATTTCAGCTGTAACTCTTCTTTAAAGGGGACATATTATGCCCCTTTTCATAAAATGTAAAATGTCATTTTAGCTCACAATGCCTCACAGATCATAAAATAAAGCTTATTAAATTTGTCCCTATTTGGGTGTGAGCTTGGGTGTCAAATGCCAGACAAAAGTTCAGGTATTAAAAGCAGGATTAAAGCCTTCTCAAACATTCTCAAAGCAGGACAATGATGATTTACGTAATTGTTGTAATTTATGTACATTGTTTTGTTTTTGTAGTGTGGCTCAGTGGTTAGCACTGTCGCCTCACAGCAAGAATGTTGCTGGTTCAAGTCCCGGCTGTGTCAGTTGGCATTTCTGTGTGGAGTTTGCATGTTCTCCCCGTGTTCGTGTGGGTTTGCTCCGGGTGCTCCGGTTTCCCCCACAGTCCAAAGACATGCGGTATAGGTGAATTGAATAAACTAAATTGGTTGTAGTGTATGTGCGTGAATGAATGTGTATGGATGAATGAATGTACTTGTATTGGAGTAAATTTGACTCAGCTCATCGACTTGCATGTTATTTCTCTGTTTTGATGTGCTGGCCTTTGTAACTAAACTTTATAATATTAATACAATTCACTTATCTTTACATAAAACATATTGCAGCATTTATGAATGAATATAAGATAAAAAATAATTAAATAAAATATTAACCTGAATTAATTGTAAAAAAATATATATAATTTTATTAAATTTAACTAATACATGTATAGTTATGTTTTATGTTATACATTTTTGTTCATAATTACTAACCGCTTTTTCTAGAAGATGATTATTATTCTGCATATTTTGCCGTTTTGTTTTTCCAAGAGAGCTTAAAACACTAAAGCAGACTCTTTATTTGCATTTAATATGCTTTCTATATATATATATCGACTCACTGCTGTAAATTTAATTTCATGTAAAAATGAAAATAGTATTTCTGTGTGACCCATGAACAATAATCCAAAAAACAAAAAACACAATTGATAGTATTTCTTTTAACTGACATTTTAATTAGATTGTTTCTGTTTTCTTATATTTTAATTCTTTATTACTTATGGTTCATGTCCTTAATTTTGCTACATCTTTCATCTGGGTTTATCGTTTCGAATCACCACATACTTTGTCCTTGATAGCATGTTATTCAGATTCAGCAAACGCTTTCAGAACTGATTATCTTTACTCAAGCAGGCCATAAAAGAACAGGTATGACAGGCTAAATTGGCACCAGGCCTGATCACAATAACTTATCATATTTGCCAGGTGCTCCTTTATTGGTTTAAACATAAGTGGTCTTTTTATTTATTTATTTATTTATTTATTTATTGGCCTCATGGTGGCGCAGTGGGTAGCACGATCGCCTCACAGCAAGAAGGTCACTGGTTAGAGCCTCAGCTGGGTTAGTTGGCATTTCTGTGTGGAGTTTGCATGTTCTCTCAGTGTTTGCGTGGGTTTCCTCCGGGTGCTCCGGTTTCCCCCACAGTCCAAAGACATGCGGTATAGGTGAATTGGGTAAGCTAAATTGTCCATAGTGTATGTGTGTGAATGAGTGTGTATGGATGTTTCCCAGTGATGGGTTGCAGCTGGAAGGGCATCCGCTGCGTAAAACATATGCTGGATAAGTTGGCGGTTCATTCCGCTGTTCCGACCCCAGATTAATAAAGGAACTAAGTCAAAAAGAAAATGAATTATTTATTTATTTATTTATTTATTTATTTATTTTATTTATTTTATTTTATAATTTTTTATTTTTTATTTTTTCAGGATGCCCAAAGCATTTTGAAGTAGATGCTAAAGCAGCCCTGAGTGCATTATAGCATTATAAAGTAAGCTCAAAGACTTAGTGTTGCTTCATTTGTATTAATTAGTAAATGAGACTTTAAGGTCCACAGAGTGATAAGTTGAAATGTTTGTTAGACTTCTTTTCCTTAAAGTAAACGCTGCAACTTTTTCCATCCCTGAATTACTCGTCCATGAAAGAAACATTAGTTAAATTGTTCGTCTCATTTATTTCTTTCTTTATTTTTTCTTCAATTTTTGCGCTAAAATGTAAAACCTCGGACATACACGATAGTGTTTTATTTTGCTCTTATTTAATTATCCTCGTATTTGCCTAGAAGAAAGTCTTGCACCTCATTAAAATTATTTAATCCGCTGTCAATTGCTTGTTAGCCCAAATCACTAATGACTTTGCATTTACTGGAAGCAAGATAAAAGCTTTTGCTATTTGTTGTTGCTCCAGTCAGGCTTAATTACTTAATTTGTAATGTTCGCTTTCTTCTTACAAATGACTTGTCAGTGGAGGAAGTGCAATTGTAGAATTTCTGCAATCATACTGAAAATCTGAGCTGACTGGACTGCTTGTCTTTTAATGATTAGGGGGAGGATGTATATTGATCTGCACGATTAGATTACACGCCACAAGAGGGGGGAAATAAAACTATTTCGGTTAGTCAGAGTTTAAGAATCGGGCCTTATTGATTGTGCCTTTTTGTTCGCAGACTGAAAGATAAGTTCATTTCACAAACAGCATGACACAAGCCTGAAAATTGTTTAATGCTTCGCACTCGTACAGGCTTTATTCT
Source organism: Danio choprae (assembly GCA_903798125.1). Classification (NCBI taxonomy): domain Eukaryota; kingdom Metazoa; phylum Chordata; class Actinopteri; order Cypriniformes; family Danionidae; genus Danio; species Danio choprae. The sequence continues at coordinate 6,956,189 of CAIGQW010055024.1, forward strand.
TATCTGCATCGCTAAGCAGCGCTCGGGGAATGTTTACACCTGTGTTTTGACGTTTAAACTCAGGATGTGGTATTCGATGCCGGCCTCTATAATTAAAGCGTGCCTGACTGCTGAGTTAATGTCTTGTGGAAGGCAGTAATGAGTGGAGACTAGTGATGCGTTCCACTTGGTGGCATCATCGTTCAATATGTTCATTGCACATTTTGTGATGGCAGCCCGCAGCTAAGCATTACGTATTCTCTTTACAAATGCAACTGTGCCTTGTGCATTGTTACGTGCCCGCTACTTGCAGGTATTCGTATTGCTCTGCGGTTTCAGTCTCAGAGCTATGAACTGCACTTTGGTAGCATTGAAGAAGTGCCGTTTGTGTGGCTTTTGCCTTAGGTTAGAAGCCTGACATGATGGAGAATGACAGGGATAGGATGAAAAGGTCACCTCTGGCATGCTGCCGTTTGAACCATGTGATGAGTAGCCTGGCATTTGTGGTCTTCACCAGTTGTGTTCCAATCAGAGCAGAACAGGCAATCAAGTACAAACCTCATTCAGTCTTGCATGACTGCGTTTTTACTCCATTTAATGGAAAGTATTGGGTTTGGTACATTATTGTGTCATTATTTTGATTATTCCATGGTTAAAATTCTTGATTCTGATTGGCTGGAAGATGTAAAATAAAATCATTAGATGCAGAGGTAGTTTGTCAGTTTTGATTACAGTTTAAAATAAGTGTGCTTCCCTCAAACATTAGTAGTAACCAGAGTACCTCAGTCACAGTTGAAGGAGTATATCTCTTTCATACAAAGACTACAGATATACTTGAAAGGGGTTCTCATTCATCTATGTAATCTCAAGGACATTGACGTGCGCATCACCAGGAGCCAATGGGGATTAATGAGCAAATATGGTCAAAAGTATTTGTGAAGAAGAAGCTAACACAATACTATGAGCTATTAGATATGCCAGTGTCATTTGCCTATGACTGAATCAAAGTGGGGACTAGAGGATCTAATATGTCATTGCTGAAAAAAATCCAAATATTCAAATATTGCATGGTAAAGAACAAAACAAATTTTAGTTGACAATAACTTGACAATATAATTTTTACTTGGCTAAATCCTTTTTAATTATTTTAAGCATTTTTATTATTATTTTTTATTTATTTATGTAAAGCACTTTGAATTACCACTGTGTATGAAAAGTGCTATGTAAAAAAAACTTTCCTTATCTTGCCTTGCTTTGCCTTGCCAATATAACTTTGCAGAGGTAACCACCTTCCGGTTCACATCGGGTGATTCTGCTTACTTTCATGTAATTTTGTTCAATGTACACAACAGAATTGCTCATGAATTAATCTATTACTAAATATAGCACAACTACAGTATTTTTACAGCTTTAATTCAAGGACCTGTAAGCTTTACATTTTAGATTTTAGAAAAACTGTCTCAATTTAATTCCATTATAGTTGTTACATAACATTTATTGACATGTTTTAAACTTTGAAAATGTATTCATACTATGACATGCCTTGTTAAATTTTACCACCAAAAGAAATGATAATAAAGAATTCTATTGGAATTTAACCTCAACACTCACTGTCTGACCTAAATGCAGGGAAAATCCATAGGTGCTTATTATGGAATGACTAAATTACAGCTTGCAGTACAGCAATATTAGAAAATGCATATTCAAGAGACATAGATACACTATAATTACAGTAAACAAGGGTTAAACATGCATCTTCCATTGCAATTTGATCCTGGGAATAATATAATTTACCCTCCAAATAAAACAGGATTGCAATATTACACTGCAAATAAAAATGTTGATGGAATTCCTTACTGAAAAATTACCTTTTACAAATAGTTTAAACCTATTTAACTTTTTTCCTAAGATTTTTAATATGGACAAAAAATAAAAATGCAAAGTGTCTTAAAGTCTGCATAAACCAGAAGCTGCGACCATTTTCTTTTTTTTTTTCGTATTGTGTTGCAGTTCCTATAGAAACAAAATATTAAATGAGAAAACAGTGGGCGTGGTTAGTTTTTTTACTACCAGCTTATTGGATGTAGTGAAGTAGTCATTTCATTTATAAAGATCGGGAAAAGGGTTTTGGGAGAGTTATTACAACCTATTACACCTCCTTCTCACCATTTCAGTTTGTTGTCAAAACTGACAGTTGAAGGGGCGTGGTTAAGTATGTTACCCTTGCTCAATACCTCACACAGATTACATCTGAAAACAATCAGGAAGTGCATTTTCAGAATTTAATTTTAGATTACAAGGGCAAACATTTTTTTTTCTAAATGACATGCGCAGATCAATTGTTCACCACAAAACTAGCAATGTGAGCTAACAAAATCATATTGATAGTTTTGATTTCATTTGTACGTGTAATGTAAAATATGTAAAATAACAAGGAAAACCTGTAACCCTAAATAAGCTTTAGAATACTATTGAAATCCATTGCCAAACGTATTATAACTTAGTTCTGGATTTTTTATGTGCATTATATTTAAAATTACAGATGGAAACAAATTTAATTATGGAAAATTGCTGTATTTTTACGGGATAGTTACTTTATTTAGTTAAAAAATGAGTAAACCCATTATAATTCAGAACTTTTAAGGTCACTCAATTACTCACTCACTTACTACACTTTGGCTTAGCCCTTGATTTATCAGGGGTTCCCACAGTGGAATGTATCACCAGTTACTCTGGCAATTTTTTTATGTGGTGGATGCCCACCACTACTGCAAAACTGTACTGGGAAACATCTATACACTCTCTCATTCACACAACTTTTGAGTTGACTTTATATAATTTTTTATAATTATGCACACAGTTACTTTACTTAATAATATAAGGCAATGGGTTTACTGGGTTTACTGTTTTAAGTGAATGCAACATGTTTACTCACTTTTTTTAAGTCAACTAATTGCATTTTACAGTGTACACATTTTTATTGCATTTCAAGAATATATTTTTTACAGTATACTTTAATTTATGTAAATAACGTTTATATTATAATGACCTTTGAGCTTAGCATTTTTGCCTTTAAATCCCTATTAAAAACTGGCCTATTTATTTCCATAATAGGTGCTATACAACTATTTTTATTTGACTCAGAATAGTACTTATTCATACTGCGACATGCTGGTGATAATAACTCATACATGATAATGAAGAATTCTGTTGGAATTTCACACCAACACTTAATGTTTGACGTGATTGGAGGAAGAATCCATAGGTGCTCATTAGGAAATGGGTAAATTACAACTTGCAGTGCAGCAATGGGGGGAAAAGACATGTTTGAGACTCAAGCAGAAGCTATAATTACCATAAACAAGGGTCAAATGAGCTTCTTTCAGTGCAATGGGATCTTAGAAATCCACCCTTCAGCCACTACATACCGATTAGGACAAATATCAGTAATGATGACAAAGAGCCGAATGCTGGTTGTGGGTGTGGATGCCCTGCTGCGATCACGCCAATGTGGAGTGTCGAGTAGGAAGGCTGAAGTCTGGCTTCATTCGAACTCTCACAGCAGGGCTACGGTGCTCGAGGAGAGCCCATTAAATAAGCAATTAAAAGCAGATAATGAAGGGGCCAGTCGCCAGCAGGGGCTCGGCCTGACGGACTGCTTTACTGAGCCAGACAAACCTTCAGAAGGGCTGCGGTGGCCTCTTCCCCCTGGGTCAGGCTTAAACACCAGTCAGTGTGTATCTGTTCGTGTGTGTTTATTCCACGGAGCTTAACGTTCAGCAGGATCGGAGCTTGCTGAACGAGCCTCGGTGTGATAAATGAAACATCTGCTGGAGGAAATGATTTAATAACGGTAATGAGTATGGAACTGCTCTTTTCTGAATGCACCATCTTGCATTTTGCTGCAACTACCACTGATTTATTTTTTAGAGGTAAAATGTTATTTCATAATGACTTTTTTGTGTCCTTCGAGTTGTGTCTTGATGCCCTGTGAATTTTGTAATGGGTGAACATTTTGTTCGTTGGTAGATGATTTCATATTTTGTGTTTCCTTTATGAGAGGTCTATTGTTGTATAATCAAGTTTTTTTTTTCTTTTTCTGTGTGAATTAGTGCAATGGTCTTGAGACCCCGCTCCCCCCCCCCTCCCCTCCAACCCCCCAAAGATACTACTACTTACTTACTATTATAAAAAATATAGTAAGATACTTACTATTTTTATCAACAGAGCATACAGTAGAATGTCTAAAAAGGAGTCACATTCATAATAAAGAAACATTTTAAAGTTGTTCTCTTTGAAAAAAGACATCAAAAACATTTACAAATTTAAGCAGCACAGTTGCGACTTGAGTAATAAAAAAAAAAAAACCTCAGCTACACATTTTAAATATTCAAGGTGTGTTTTGTTGCAGCTTCCATTGGTTTACTTTATACGTGTAAAATACCTAATTCCCGTAATGTAAGTCCTTGACGTCTTGATCCCTTTTAGATGATGTAAGGCATGGACATTTTGTTCATGGCTTGGCAAATCAATACCTTGTGCTTTCTTTAATGATCAGTTTGTTGATGTATACCCTGGTTACCTTTGAGTTTGATGTTCATGTATCCCCACATGACTTCTATACTCACGAAATTTTCAGCAGAGCACTCTTTTTAAATTGGTTCCATGCTATTTTTAAAATACTTTTATTTGGCAAATATATCTTCACACAGCTATAGATTTGTTGGCCTGCACATTCCAAAAGTGCTATATTGGATTGAGATCTGGCGACTGTGGGCCCAGTTTGAGTGTAGTGAACTTATTTTGAGCATATTTGAGCTTGAACTGTTGATACAAGGCAAGATGAATCCATTTTCAATGTAGTTTACATCAAATTCTGACACCCTGCAAATGGTGCTGGAGAGTTCAGGTCTCATCAGATCAGGTATAATTTTCCCAATATTTTATTGTCCAAATTTGGTGAGTCCAAATTTGATTTGAATTGTAGCTTCATTTTCCTGCTGTTAGCTGACAGGAGTGCTACTGTTCTTGTGCTGCTTTTTCCTCATCTGACATGTGCATTCAGAGATGCTTTTCTGCAGACCGTGTTTGCAACTAGTGGTTATTTGACTTTTTGTTGTCTTTCTGCCAGCTTGAACCAGTTTGTTGATTCTCCTCTGACATCTCCCATCAACTAAGCATTTTCTCCCACAAAACTGCCACTCACTGGGTATGTTCTCCATTTTGGGCCATTCTCTGTAAACCATAAGGTTTGTGCATGAAAACCCCTAGATAAGCAGTTTCATTAGTACCAATGATAAAACCATGTTTAAAGTGGCATCAATCACTTCTGTCCCCAGTTCTGATGCTTGTTTTGAACTAAAGAATATTGTCTTGACCACGTCTACTTTACAGTTTGCTGATGTGATTGACAGATATGTACTCAAATGACAATGTTTTATTCAAAAGAATTCAATTCACATACAAAAGATATGTATAATAAATGTGTAAATGGCTCAAATGTATTTATTTATTTATTGTAGTTTACACAAATATTTTGATGGTGTGTTGCAAATAGGATATACGCATCACCATCTGAAGGGCACTTCAAAGTGAAAACAATCATGGTTGCTATAGTGAAGGGTCATTCCAAACTGAAGTGCTCAAAGGGCGCATCGGTATGAAAGATTTCAAAGTTTACATCTGACGGACACTTTGGGCCCCTATGATCTTTTGCACAGGGAAGTCAGGGCATCACAGACCAGGTACAACAGGAGTTTGACTTCACCTATGAATATATTGTATTTGTCTATACTACTGTAATATTTATACAAATTGCATTTGGATCATTATTATGGACGAAACAAAATTGTTCTTCAACAAAAATACTTTACAGCTACCTTTTAACAGTCTATTCAAATGATTCAAATACAATATATATGATATTTAAATATAATATTATATAATGCTACTACAGTAATGCTTATTAATGTACATATAAAATATATATACCTCATTTATTGCCTTAAGACAACACAAAACTGCGTTACAAAAAAGAGTTTTTCTGATCTCCACACCCTTGATCCTTTTGAAGCTCTCACTCCTGAGGGTAAACCCTTTGAAGGGATTAGGGCATAGGGATGAGCCCTTCTGAATGAAATGCAGGAAAAAAATGTGCTCAGAAACCTGCTTTCAAAAGTCTGCATTTTTCAGGCTACTAAAAGACAGTTGTCATGTAGACGAAAGGCCAAAATGACGTTGGAACGATGTACCCATATATTTGCTTAACATTAATTATTACATTTTTTCTCCTTAAAATGAGACTTGATATCATTACGAATTTGCTTATAGAAAATGTTAATTTAAGAATGTTATTATACTGAAAACAGAAGACATAATAGGTTCACAGCAGATGCAAAGCACTTGCACTCGGTTACTTGTGGGAAGTTTTTTATCTCATGCTAATTTTCTGCTCAAGGTACTTTTTTTTTCCTCATTTGCGTAGAAGATGCATATGGGGTTAATGTGATTGTGTGGCCTGGTGGAAATTCTCTCATTTCTGTGCATTTTCATTGACTTTGCATGTAATCTACTCTTGCAAATATTTAAATTTGCAAATGGAATAAACTCGTCATTAGAAAATAAAACATTTTTATTGATTTATCTATTTGCACTATATTAGACATTTTAACAATATTATATGCAAAATATTATTGTCAAAAAGACTTCTTTGTAAGTTGTTCACATCATTTCGCTCTCCTGTATGTAATTTGTGAATGTTTTGTCATTGGGTTAGTAAATCAATATCTCTTTCTTGGTTTAATGACGGTGGTTTCCCTTTGAGTTCTGATGCTCACGATTCGTAGAATGACTTCTAGTTCTTCAACAGAGCGCTGTAAGTGTTGTGAATTGGTGCCATGCCTCAGGAGACCAGGATCCTACTCAGCAGATAATAAACACCACATCAGTGCCATGCTAATGAAGACGGATAGGGCACAGCCAGAGTGAAAAAGATTTATTTTCTACAGAGGGTCACAATGTAATTGTTACCTCAATTACAAACGATAAAGGATTAGAGTGACAGAGGGAGTAGAGATACCCCAGAGGTGTGTGGTCCATGCACTTAATGTTTTCACTGGAGTTTTCTTTATTGGACGTTCAAGGTGACCATAGCATTGGTATTCGATGCAGTGCTTCTGAGAATAAATGGTGGGAGGTTGGAGGGGTCAGTGCCGGTCGGAGCCATCCAGAGTGTTTCTGTTAAATGTTTGTGGAGAGGAGCATTAGTGTTATAGTTTACACAGCAGGTGGATTGTTTCATTGGCTTATTAGTTTACACATTCTCATTGGAGGGGGGAGATAATTGATGCAGAAAATTAGTACGGATGTGAAAAACTTATAACTCTGAGCCAGTGGTTTCTGCACTGCATTCGGTGGCGGCTCTGCTGGTGGAATTATTAATTACATACATTCATTATAAAATAGAATGTTAATTGAAGGATGATGACACTGAAGGCTGGATTGATGGTTGTAAAAGTTTAACTTTACATCATAGGAATAAAAAATACATTTTAAGTATATATTCACATAGATAACTATTTAAATTGAAATAATATGTGACAATATTGCTTTTTTTATCATTTTGCATCATGATTATATTAGGTGAAGCCTTGGTAAGAAGAGATATAAAAACATCTCAAACGTCTGAACAGATATTTTAGTTATATAATAAAGGACAAAAGCAAGTTCTGTTTAAATTTCATGATTTTATAGTATTTTGCATATATTTAGAGTAATCATTTAAAAGCTCTGTATTGTCTGAATAAACAAACCTCACTCCAAAAATCTTCTGTATGATTCAACATTGCATACTATCATTTGAAGGCCGCATGCAAAAATAAATAAATAATAATCTAGCTCAAATGGTTATTCTTGAGGTGAATAATTAATCAGTGCAATTTAATCCATTGAAAAAGTTTGTTTTGGTAATATTTAATCAAAGTCTGACTATGTGCTTCCATTTTTGGAGTGGCAGTTCTTTTGTTGACATTAACTTACATGCTTCCATAGCAACTGGATAACAATATTCTTAAAGGTCTCGTGAAGTGTTTTAAATTGTGCATTTTTTACGTAATCTCAACTGGAAAATGAAGAGATAGTGGGACTGAGTAGCTCCTCCCCTTTAAAAAAAAACTGCAAATAACATTTTGTTTTTATCACAGTTTTTCCCTGTGAGAGTGGTTGAGCTCAAGTGCATCAAATGCGAAGCAAAAGAGAAGCGTCTTGAAGGGACGGGGCATGTCAGATATTAGAGAGCATTTGATTGGTCAAGATTTGATGAGACACTGAAGTTTGAGGTGATGTGAAAAAAAAACCGATCCGTTTAGGCGGAAGTGACAAACTGCAAGCTTTGGATGTTTATATCAGTTATAACACACTAGATATACTTATTAGTAACAGACTGAAACTAACATCTAAAATTGTTTATTTTAATTTCACGGTACCTTAAACCACACCCCTCTTACCAATAGTTTGCTATGAGAAAATGATGCGCACAAGAAAGCCCCACCTCCTACTCTACATTGCATTTCAGTTAGAAATACATCAACATACTGACATAAAAGTGTTCAAGTGGTAAAAGCAGCAAAGCACATCAAGAGTGTGTGAGAGTGAAAAATAGAGCGAGCAGTAACTTTTAATCTTGCCATCATCTTGACTTTGTTGTGACATTTCCATCTAAAGTGACGAATTGGCTTCTTGTACCAATTGTCATCTATGCAGTGATATATCACACTGTCATCCGACAAGACGAAGGTGAGAAGTCAAACCTTACAGGTGTCCAGGATGGTGGAGGACAAGTCCCCGAACTCATTATCAGGACGTCCTGAAGTCTCTCACAGGGCCTTTCGCTCTATTTGAAAATGAGGACCTCCGGAATATTCAAGAGCAAACATAATGGTGGCTGCTTTCTGACATTCCCCCAACTGTTCTCCTCTGAGTCCAGAGTGGCGGGACTCTTCTGCCATGTGTCAAACCCCCGATGAGCATAATGTCAAACTCCCGACGATAAGCCACGTTCTTTCTAATGAAAACCATCACTCTGAGACCTCAGGGCTTTACCATAACTAATGCCGTCTCTTGGCTCGACTAAGGGCAAAAGGAATGCCAGGAACAATGCCAACTTGGCATGTCTTGGCATGTTTTTTTCCCGCTCTTCTGATGAGCCATATATAGAAAGGTCTCGTTTTACTTTCTGAAATGTTGAACTCCGTCTGCGTGGATTTTTTCAAAAGCCAAAGTTTTTCCACCCAGCCTGCAGGCAGGAAGGTGCTCGCTGAAAAGGGTCTTATTAAACCTGCATAATACTAAGTTTTAAACTAGAGACACTTGTGATGAGGGCTCTGACTCTGCTTAAATCAGCAGTGACTTGCTCTTCTCCTGTCTGACTTTTTGTTTCATTTAGTTTCATTTCGTTTCGTTTCAATTTTGTTTTTGGTTCATTACATTTTTTCATATCATTTCATTTATTTTTTTGTGTGTGTGTTTTGTGTTTGTGTTTTTGCTTTGTTTTGTTTTGCACTGTAAAGTATTGTTCACTGTTATAATCAGATCATCTGAGACAAATATACAAGAAGTAGTCGCTTTGCTTTCCTTTGCTTTGTTTTCTTCTGTTTTGTTTTGTTTGCTTTGGTTCGTTTCATTTCATTTAATTTTTAATATATATATATATATAT
>CAIGQW010055024.1:6984180-6998519 GCA_903798125.1 Danio choprae
GTGTGTGTGTGTGTGTGTGTGTGTGTGTGTGTGTGTGTGTGTAAACAGTAGTTGCATTTGATCCTATATGTATTGTTTGTTAGAATACCTCACATCGATCCATAATTGTGTGGAGTTTGCATGTTCTTCCGTGTTCGCGTGGACTTCCTCTGGGTGCTCCAGTTTCCCCCACAAGTCCAAAGTCATGCACTATAGGTGAATTGAATAAGCTGAATTGGCCGTAGTGTATGTGTGGGTGTGAATGCAAGAGTGTACAGGTGTTTCACAGTGCTGGGTTGTGACTGGAAGGGCATCCGCTGCGTAAAAAAACACATGCTGGATAAGTTGGTGGTTCATTCAGCTGTGGCGACCTCTGATTAATAAAGGGACTAAACTGAAAAGAAAATGAATGGATACAGCTGCTTATTAAAAGCCAAAAAGGCTGTGCGATTTGATGTCTGAGGGTGTTTTGGGGGCCTGGAGAAGTTCTGACATACCCTTGACATTTGTGCTTTTTTCAGTTATTTATACGTGGCTAAAGTGTAAACAGCACAGACTTGGCTACAATAAAATGTTAGCAACATTTATATACATGATTGTGTTTTTGAGAAAAAAAACATTTATGCATAGTTAGTAAAAAGCTTAATTTCAAAGTCACTGACATAACATGAAACACATGAATATTTGTTCACAAGACTGTTGAGAACTGGATCTGGTAGCCTAGTGTTTTTGTTTCAAAATTATGTGAAAACCATATTGTTTACTTATAAGGATAACATTTTCTTAGACACTTTTTCACTACAAAGGCTCTATGTGAGGAGGCATGCACTATCATTGTAATGCATTGAATCACACCTGAGAGGACAAAAGCCCACATACTGAGCCATCCAGACAGGTGTTACAAGAAATAATGTGAGGTATAAAACATAAGTTAATATATTTTCAGTTTTTAGTTTATTGAGAATATATTTAGCTATCAGACAAAATAACTTACGCTTAATATTATGCATTAAAAAGGGTCATATTTTGGTTTTGGGGCTCTCCAACAGCAGTCTGATATGCATGCAAGGTCAAAAAGCACTTTGATTGTCTTATAATATGCATTTATTTTTACCTTATTATCCCAACGACTCCCATATGATTCGTTCAGCGATTCATTTGTTCCCAAACCCCTCCTTAGCGCAATAATAATCTGCGCTGATTGGTCCGATAACCCAGTCTGTTGTGATTCTTCGACTGCGTTCAGCGTGAGACAGAGAGAAATGTCCAGCACGGCTTATCAACAAGTAGTCAGAGTGCAGAGTGTATGTGTGAGCCTAATGCAGCAGTGCATTAAAGCAATGCAGTTTAACACCAGCACATTGCTCTATTCTTAACCACAAGTAAAAACAGTTACACACATTCAGTATTAATCCACACAGTGGCAAAAGCTGAACTGTTTTGAAACTTGACCAACGCACGTGTGTAGGAACAGCTGACAGTGGCCATAGCAATGACAAACGGCAGAGGATCGCGAGTTCACAAACGCATTTAAGTGATATGAGAATACAAAGAGTTAACCAGATACAGTACAAGCGGTTACAAATAACAAAACACAATTAAATACATAATTTGCAAGCTAGAGAAAACAAAGAGACAATCATTTTAATCGCACTTGCTTACACTTGTGAAATGGAGGAAGAAACTGAACCATGAACTGTGTACTGTAAAGTTCCTGTCAAGCTCTGACAAAGTCCCATACATCAATAGTCTTTTCTGATCCTTCCTTTAACAAACGGCCGACTAATCTTCCATTGTAAGCATGTAGATTGCTGAAGCACTCATCAGAAAAATGACGGGAACACAGCACAAGGCTGGGGCTATAATGCTGAAGTATTTTTGCAAAAATAAACTTCAACCACTGACTTTTCACAGCCTCTTCACATGTTTGGGTAGGGAAAATAACACTAACTTTCCCTCACACTTCAGAGCACAGCGTCTTCGTGACATGATTCATCCGGGATCTGCTACAGTGTTTGTGGGCGGGGCTCGGGGTTTCAATTTTCCTGAGTTTGCGCGCAGCAAATGGGCGGGGCTTGAGTTCCGTATCAACGTCATACCGGCACGGCTAAAGACTCATTACGGCGGCGATTCCTTCAAACTACTATGAGTCGACTCTTTTATAGATGAATCAATAATTTTAAACATGGTGCACTTTCAGATTTAAGCTTTAGCTGGATATTTCACTTCACTTCATTTCACTTCATTTTCAAAAACCCATAATAGGGGCTTTTTAAATTTCACTTATGGGTGCAGTTAAAGGTTATTGTTAAAAATATTATGTATACATGATTTTCTAATGTATATGCTTAAATTAGACTTTTGCATGCTAAAATAACTTGATTTATTTCACCTGACTTTTAAGAAAACTACAATTTAAAAATTATATTCAACCTGCCAGAGTGGCATGTGTCTCATGTCAGAGGTCTGCGTGAGAAACCAGAGCATTTAGTGGAAACCCACACAGACACGAGAAGAACATTCAAATTGCATACAGAAAGGCTGGGTTCTTGGTTCAGCTGGGACTCGGACCCGCGACCTTCTTTCTGTGAGGAAAACAATGCTCAACACCATGCTGGCCGGAATTTATTTTCTTTCTCTAAACATAATAGTTTTAATAACTAATTTCTAATTACTGATTTCTTTTATCTTTTGCCATGATTTTTTCAAGATACTGGTATTCAGTTTAAAGTGCAATATAAAGACTAGGTTAATTAGTTTAATAAGGCAAGTTAGGGTAATTAGGCAAGTCATTCTATAATAATGGTTTGTTCTGTTGACAATTGAAAAAAAAATTGCAGCCTAAATAAAACAAATAAGACTTTCTTCATAAGTAAAAAATATTATAGGAAATACTGTGAAAAATTCCTTGTTCTGTTAAGATCTCTGTATTGACAGAAAACATCTTGATGATCCACACAACTTTTGGAAAAAATTCTCTGTGGACTGATGAGACAAAAGTTGAATTTTTTGGAAGGTGTGTACCAACAGTAAAATGTAGTGGTGGTAGTGTGATGGACTGTTCAGGCTGCTTCAGGACCTGGAAGACTTGCTGTGATAAATGGAACCATGAATTCTGCTGTGTACCAAAATATCCTGAAGGAGAATGTGCGCCCATCAGTTAGTGACCTCAAGCTGAAGTGAACTTGTGGTTCTGCAGCAGGACAATGATCCAGTGCACACCAGCAACTCCCCTTCTAAATGGCTGAAGAAAAATTAAGACTTTGGAGAGGCCTAGTCAAAGTCCTGACCTGAATTCAATTGAGATGATGTAACATGACCTTAAAAAGACAGTTCATGCTTTTAAAAAAACTCCAATAATTTGAATTACAACAATTCTGCAAAGATGAGTGACTAGTGGGAGTGGCTGTCTACCCGCAACAGCTGAAATCAACCCGCGTTTGGCGGGTGTGTGTGTGTGTGTGTGTGTGTGTGTGTAAACAGTAGTTGCATTTGATCCTATATGTATTGTTTGTTAGAATACCTGTGTGTGTGTGTGTTTGGGTATAATACAATTGGGTATTGGGTATCCAAATGTAGATGCAAAATATATAGCCTATATAGTTGAACAACTCTTTAAATCAGGAAAGTAAAAATAAAATACTTACTTTCATAAATAAAATATACTGTAGTTATTTTTATTATTATACCATTAAATAACATCAATTTAATGTTTTTTTGCACTGAAACAAAATTATACTAATTACTAGATATAACATGTTTGCAACACAGTTGTAATAAGTGTTTCTTGGGTATTAATACAACATATTAGAATAATTTATGAATTATTCTGAGACTCTGAAGTAACGATGAAAACTTGAAACACAAGAATAAATAATACATTAAACTACATTCATATGAAAACAGTTACTTTAAATTAAAATACTATTTCATGACCCTTTATTATTATTATTATTATTATTATTATTTTTTGCTCAAATAATCGCAGCCTTAGTAAGCATTTTCAAACATTTTTACTTGTTCAACTACAGTAAAATAAATAATTCTATTATATCATAATTCCAATTTATTCCTGAGAATGAAAATGAAATGAACTTTCTACCCACAGCTGCTGTGTTTGTTTGTAGGCATTGATGAGTTCAAGTGGCTGTCCTCGTGATTTGTGTTTGAATGCAGAAGGCGGGAATTAATTAGTGGACAATGAGCTCTGTAGGGACAATTAGGCATTGCGTTTTTTCCAAACAAATTACTAAACATGACAACATTTGATTTGTTCTTATTTAAAAGTACACATTTCAGGATTTATGCAGGTATATCAATCATCTCTGTCAGGCAAATATTCATGGAAATTCAGCAGTTTTTTTCCTGATGTTTACCAAGTCATGTTGACAGAAGACATAGAAAGAGAAAGCTCCCTATCTGTTTTACTAATTAAAAAACAACACATTGTTATATTGTTTATATTGTTTACAAATAAAAATAGAAGCTTTACAGTTGTCTAATCTGTGTTTGTCTTATTAATACGATCTAAATTACAGTATTTTAAGGTTTACATTTTTTGTTGAACCTGACCCCAGGGATTTAATATTGTAAATTTAAGTTTTAGTTTTTATTCTCAATAGTCTGCAGCACACAATTTAAATAAACACCACAACATGTTTATATGTACATTTTTATATATAAACAAGGTTTATATACAACATGTGTGTATACATATAAATATTTATAAACTTATAACTAAATAACTATAAAACATGTATTTACATTGCAGATTTTCTTGATTAGCTAATTGCAATGTTACAGGATTTACCATGAGTTATTAAAATCGCAATAATCACGCAATCGCAATAATCAATCATTTGAATGATAATGACAATTTGAAACAGTAATAATAAAAAATAGAAAATTTACCATGGTTTACTTTGAAACCAGTAATCGTGACAACACTGGTTTAGATGAATTAGCAGCATTTGTAGCAGCAACTATTTCATTATCAGCACAGTTACTGTGAACTAATCCTTCAGCTAATGAAATCTGTTGCATATTTTAATTACCAATAATGTGCATTTTACATAAGATAAATGAGAAAAATGAACACACCGTATGTGCAGAGATTCTTAACGGAAGATAAATGCCAACCTTTCGGGAACAAGTAAAGAAAGCTATACAGAGCCGAGACGGAGTCAGTCTGGAAGTGATGAAACTGCAGTGAAACACCTGCCCTAAGTAAGTCAACTCTAAGGACGAAAACCAACATAACACATAGGGGTGATTTCATTAAATGGTGTCACTTCTGTGTGTGGCATTTCAGTGCAAAAACCTGCACCTCATGCTCTAACCTAACCGCACTTCAATTTAACCAGGAACTGTCTGTACTGAAATGGTTAATGCTATGAGTTTTTAAATGAAGTCATGTCAGTGGTAGTGTGCAGTTACATTAAAGATACAGTATTTCAGATTTTTTGCATAATAACCACTTGCTCAATAGATAATATAAAGAAATATGAGTATCATCTGCTTTATTTTCGTGTGTACATAAATAACTCCCATGATTCCACACTTCTTCGTGGCATCATCATTTACTGCATCATACCTTTATTTCAGTTGAAAACTGCTATGGATTATATGTAAAGCCAGTTTTGGGTTTGTTTGTTTGTTTGTTTGTTTGTCTGATCACTTCTTTTATTTTTTTTCTTTCTTTTTTAGAAATGAGTTTATGGTTCTTGGATAGGGTATAAATTTAAGTTCTGGAAATGTCCAAAAGAATGAAAGAAGCACTGTGTACTGTATAGGGGAACAAGGATTTTTAAAAACAAACTATATTTTAGTAATGATGTACAGTATAAAGGTGGTCTATCTTTTAATAGCATAGATCTATAAAAAGAAGAGCTCACATAGAAGTATACATAACCAGCTTAAATGTGATTAAGCAAAATCTGTCAGTTGAACTTTCCAGGCCCTCTTGCGAAACTCCAGATTGTGGGAATTTCTATTGGGAGGACTGAATTTCACCTGCAAAATCTTTCAGAGCAATGACAAATAAAACACACCTTAGCTTCATAATGAACTTATAATCATTACAAGTCAAGTCACTGTGTATTCAGTTATAGATTGCGCATTATAAACTGCAATTGGGAACTGCAATTAAATGATCTTTGAATGCACACCGTGTGTAAAGTGTGTATGTGTGTGTAATTAGACAATTCTCTCGATGATTATTATAGTCATTATGATTTTTGTTGTCAGTGCATTATATTTTTATTATCATATTGAGTATTACTGCAAACATTTGCACCCTAACCTGATTTACTTGTGTCTGCTAGTGACCAACAGTGTGTACAAATGAAAACACCATCAGAGAGCTCAACTCATCCTCAGTGAATTCCTCCCACTGTGTTTGCTGTTATTCCAAGACGAGGGACTTTAACTCCCCTCTGCTTTTCTTTAGCTATTTATTTTTAAGATGGGAGAGGACAGAGGAGCACATGGAGGGCATTGAAAGTGTCTCCTTAAGAATTTAATAAGAAAAGAGATCTTGATGGATTAGGGGTCCTACCCACATAGGAGACATTCACGGAATGAGGAATGACAAAGTGAATTTTTCTCTGCCCACCTCGTCTCTGGGGCGTTTGCTTTCAATTGAAGCAGATTAAAGAACCATAGAGGGATGGCGGTCTAGCGGAAAGATTTTTTATTTGAGTTTTTTTATTAATATTTATATGCATACGAAACAAGCCTGTTCAAGCATTGGAAACCGGTTTACGGCATCCTGCATGACGAGACATGGAAATATTAGTAGGTGGCTCGGTCAGACATCAGCACCCTGTGGAACATCCTAAAACCCTCCAAATACATGTCCTGCATGTGTTGGGATATATGTGCTGTGCTTAATGGGACATCCACCCTCAAGGTTAAAAAATGAGTGGGCTTTAGCATGAATGGATCTGTGTAGGCAGTGAATCGACCCAGTGGGGGCCTTGATATTACACAGCGGAGAGAAGAGAGAGTAATCCCTCATAAATAATAGATAACCAAATCCTCTAAAACACAGCCAGCGTTGCCAGCCATGGGCTGGTGATAACAACTCTCACAGTGGCTGGGTCAAGCTTCCATTAATACTCAATTACACCCTGGAAGCAAGGTGCCAGAGGTTGCCGTTGTTTCTGCTATGGGAGTAAGATGGCTACCTCTACAACAAACATTGTGTGGAACAGGAGTTTCACATCCGTACAGCCATGTGATATCAAACATGAATGCTCTTTTGTTTTTGTTTTATTTGATTTGCATAATACAAAAGCACATTGTAGGCTCATATTCATACATTGCAGTGATTTGTCGCTCTCTACAAGTTGCAAGTTGCCTCAGCCTATATTTTTACAAAACATATACAGTATGTTGCTCTGGGTGCATTTAGTTGCACGTTTTAGATAACAAATTCACTAGAGGACGCCGTCTACATTTTTGCAAATCTGAAATGTCCTACTTCACTCAGATACTCAAATACACATACCTCATGTACATATCTACGAGAGGGCAGAGCTTTTTGTACAGATCATCTAGAGCAGCAAACCACTTGCCTAAATCCAACAGTGTTTTCAAAATAAATTTAAGAGAAAAGTGTACTCTGAGCACATAATTTTACCTTGATTTTGCATTGCTTTTACCTCTTTTGTTTCACCAGACTCCAACTAAAATCACAAGTATAACACTGTACAAAGTGAGCTAATGAGCAAACTGAGCACACCAGAAAAGTTGTCCATATGGAGATATGGTGAGGAAACCTTATTAGATTTCTAATCATAGGCATTGCTCAGTTGTTTTGTGGTATTTATAAATAACTGCATGAAAATAATCCTTTATTTGTTCATAATATGTTTGTGTAACTATCGTTAGTGTGAAAAGCAACAAAAGTGGTTGGTGTCATACTGCCCTATAGTGCTTATTTTACCTTGAAACTACAGACAAATGTATGTTGAAGTACATTTTTATGGTTTCACAAAAATGCAGGCTGAAGCGTGCATTTAATATGCCTGTTTCAATTTGTGCACACATACCAATCATAGGTCAAAACAGTAATTGAGCTAAGCTATAAAAGCCAGAAGTGTACTAAATAGGGAGGTGGAAGTGTCAGTTCTTATTGCTGAGCTGAAGCAAATGATCTGGATCCCTAAAAAGAGCCGGACATTTTCTTCACTAATGCTGCACAGCTCTAAAAAGAGAGGAGTGTGATTAAAACTTCATTAACACATTTAATCGAAAATGTTCCCAGCTAAGTAAATGGATTGGACAATAAAATGAACTGCTTGCATTTTCTAAACAAACATTTAAGCACTGAAGTGTGTGGCAGTTAGGTGGGAATCAAAAAATGGCAAAATTTTAAAAGCAAATACAGACAAAAATAGTATTTTTTACAGTGTGCTTTAATGATATCAGTGAGAAAAGATCTTAATCATTCTTTTATTAGAAAAAAATTATACATTTGCAATTGTTTTATGCACACTTTGATGTCAATAAGAAAATAAGATGAAACAAAAATAACAGCAGCAGCAAAAAAACAAACAAACATTAAATATTTTGATCATACTGACACATTTACACCTGATCTGCAATTCCTTATACTGCTTTTACAATATCTCAGTTTTAGATCTATAATCTACTTTCCATGCATATCCCTAAATTAATTTTTAACTGAAAATATAACATCATAATCACGTCAAATCAGTTCATTTTTAGGTGAATATGCCTTTAAAAGCAGCAAGTAGCAGTATTAAGACATGCTTGAAAAAGTGAGCTCTTACCTGCCGTTCCTGCTTCTTGATTAGAGTAATTCTACAATCAGAACCAAATTAGCAGAGGCAGATTCCAAGTCATTAGAATTAATTACATCAACAGCGCTTTAAAACTGACTCACTGCAGTCTGCGCCTCTAGATGCATGCGAGTGTGTGTTTGCGAACGCTCAGTCAAGAGAGAGAGAGAACGAGAGCATATGTGTTCCACTGCTCACTTCCCTCTTGGGAAATCTCCCTGATGAGAGTTCGCCCGGATGGACACTGCTCTCAGGAGAGTATGTGATGAGATTTGCAACTGTTTAGCAGTTAATAAATCCATCAGTGCACTCAAGACACCCCACAACACACACACATAAACATAGTTCCTCACTGTCCTTATGTGCAAAAACAGAGCTAGAGACTGATGATGCATACTGGCATAATTAAGCATGGCCTTTCTCTCTCCAGAGAAAAGGTCTAATCCGACCTCCTTCAGGGCCTCTCTCTGATGACACGCTCTTTTAAAGACACTTACCACGACGCATGATCACAGACATGAAAGCAACAAGAGAAATGGAGCTGAACCATTAAATGCTCGCTTGCTTGTTGTCCGTGCACTTTTCAGAAATGCATCAAGGTATTTAGAATAATTATTATCCCCGTCTTAAGCTGCCAAACTAATTGTGTGTTTAATTATTTCCCTACAATAGTGTCGGGTTTTCCCAGGGAGCCGGTGCCAGTTAAGCTGCTCATAATTGTTGTCAATTTGGCATTAACTATTTAGCAGATTAAGGATTAAATAGAAATCTAAGTGCAACGAAGGCCATTGAGCGCTTCACTGCAGCCCGGTTAACGCTACAATATTGTTTTCGCTCAGGCGAAGTGCATATCCTGGTATGTACAGTAGCACACTGTGTAATGCTTTCCCATCATTCTGTTCTTTCTTTAATGATGCTCGCTCCTAGCATCAGCAGTTGCTGCGGTAGCGGTGCTGTGTGTACGGTAACCACCGCTCCACCGTGATGGATGGCGCTACATGCTGTTGGGGTGCTTATACTTGTTATACGTGATGTATTGGTAGCTACACAGACAAAAAATAAAAAAATAAAAAAGCGTGTCTCTTCAGGCTACCTTTAATGCTCTATCACTTTACTGCTGACAGAAATCCCAAATTGTGTGGGCTTGTGTTCATGTACAGAGTGCAGGGATGGGAGCAAAACCGAGAGGATTCTCAAAGCCACCCACACCAGTTTGGCCTGTAGGAGAAGCTTCACGCGCTCATGTTTTATATGAGTGATCTAACTGAAGCACCACTATCTTTTCGAATCTTACCTGCTCTGGATTTTCCTTGGGCCATTGGATTTGAAGTTGTTCTTTAAACATCCAGCATCATACAAGCTCCCGTCCAGTGCTCTCTCAGATCTTTTTGTATAAAATTCTGCCTGACACACCTGGATGTTCACTGACAAAAGAGCATCCCGGCAGTCAACCAAAATAGCTTCACTATTTCTTACCGAAAACTTTCTGGCAATGAGGGGTGAACACTTCAAATGAATTGCGACTCTATGTTTAATGGTTTCTTAAATTAAACATGGTAATTCAGTAATTAAAAAAAGGCTCAAAATATGCAACTGTGGTGCAATGAGCGGATTTATTTTCTGTTTTGTTTTATTTGTATATTTGTAGAATGTTTAGATTCTTTTTTTTTTTTTTTTGAATCTGGGTACATTTCTTGTCAACTGCTTATTTAGAAATACATTCACTGGGGGAAAAAACCCTGCTCTTTTCATTACATATTTTATGTGTATATATTTTCACTTCTATGGTTCAACTGTAATGTACATCAAATTTTAGACCACAAAAAAATTATAAATTAATCAAAAAATCTGTGTTTAAAGGGGCGGCTCCTTGACTTGGCATCAAATCTATGCTGTTATAATTTGCTAATCTCACTGCATAGAAAATAATATCAACATTTCTTTGCTGTTGTATACATGTGTTTGAAATTTTATAAAAAATTTATATATAAATTTGTAGTTTTCAGTCAACATATTATGAATTTGATTGCTTGTGGATGCTATGTAGGTGCTGGGAGATCCAATACATTTGGCTGTTACAAAATTCTCCAATACAAGGTATACCTTGTTTACAAACACCCTGGTACAAACAAATATAATCATCTGGCCTGCTTTATGATGCCATTTAAAAATAAACCATGCATGTGTTATTGACACATGAGCCCTTCTGAAATTTGTACATAGATGTTAACCAACAGTTTAAAAAGGATGTGTCAAAGCAGATGTCCTTTAACATTTCCATTTGTCCTATTTTCTGCAGATTCAAGCATGTCAGGAAATGAACAAGCATGTGTATATTGTAACTGGAGTTGATAGACAATATATCATAACCAGAGTTGACAGATGTCAGTATAACAGAGGCCAGCTAGTAGGAGTTGTGTTAGTAGTACTGATAATTTCACTCCCCTTGTTTTAAGAGTTACATTACTGACTGACACTTCAGGCTATCACACGTAGAACCATATGGTTTATGTTGGTGCCTTGACCCATATGGTGATTTAGGTGGTCAGTGTGACTTAATAAACCTCACTCCCCTGGCTTCAAGATGAGCAATAGTGGCTGATGTTACAGACTGTAGTCTTTATCTTTCTTGTTAGTTGTAAGTCCTTCCAATTTGGAGTTGGGTGAGTAGAACTAGAGGGGTTATATTTGGTTCCACAACCCAGGTAAGAATAAAGAGGCCAGTGAGCAAATGTAGACATGATAGAGGGGTAACACCTCTATTCTTTTCAAAGGACATTCTGGGACCTCGATTTAATTTCTCATCTGTGTCATGCTTTCGACAGTATAGTGTCCCCACCACTACTGAGTCCTGTTGCACAAAACGAGTTGAACAAACTCTGTAAGTTTCAGGTTGACAAACAAACAAATCCAACCTGATTAGATCAATTTAAGTTGTTTCACAATGCTTGGTATAAATGTTCTTTGTCAACTCTGGCATTAATCCAGAGTTTGTGATTAACTCTAGAGCAGTGCTTCCCAACCCTATTCCTGAAGGCACACCAACAGTACACATTTGCAACCTCTCCTTAATCAAACACACCTGAATAAACTCATCAGAACATTAGAAGAGAACCCAAAACCTGAAGTTAATGGGTCAGATAAGGGAGACATCCAAAATATGTACTGTTGGTGTGCCTCCAGGAACAGGTTTGGAAAAATATTTTTGAGTTTGCTGAAAATAAACGTGAACTTACCTGGGTAAAAACCCAAACTTCCTGTGTGCAACAGGTTTCTGGGGTGCTATAGGACTTACACAGACCATGGAACACGTCTAGCCGCAACCTTTATTCTCAGGAGGTCTCTCAACTAGGTACTAACTAGGAACTAGGGCCATACCTGCTTACCTTCAGTGGGCATCCAGGTGAGAGCTGCAGAATAATAGCTGCTTGCAGGTTTAAGAGAGAATATATAGTAAGCCATTTAGTAAATGCTGTGCAGGTAAACCACACTTCTGTCCTCAAGAGGAGTACTGGCGACCAATGCCAGAGCATGTGGTCTTTCACTTCTGTGTTAAGTGGCCACATCCAATGATTGCAGTTTGAACCCTACCCAAAGAAACAAAGGGTTATGTTGGTGCCGGATGGGAGTGAAATTTTAAGGTATGAGTGTGTTGTACCTGTTAGTAAGAACTATGCTGGTAAACCATATACAATTCTAAATTCAGCAGGATCGTTGTTTGAGTTTTCACGTCTCATGTTGGAAAAGCTGGACATTCGAGCTAGTACAACCTATTAGATCAGTAGTCAAATGACTAGTGTCAGAGGCAGAGTTTGCAGTTTGATGATGTAAAAGTATCCACTGATGTCATGGTCTAGTGGTAATTGTCATATGCAAATCACAACATTCAAATGAGCTGTTTTTGGAAATTGATGACATAAGCACTCTTTGCTTTTTGTATCAATAAGGGCAGTTCAAGCTCTAAACCTGCATGGTTTATCGATTATTTGTCAAAATTAGATTTCCAGGGAAAAAAAATTAGACACTGTCTATAATAAGTCTGGGATAAATGCAGATTATATGCTTAAGGCACAGTGTCATAGCATGTTTTTACATGCCAGTTCAGTTAATGTGGAGCAATTCTTAAATGCAACCAAAACTGTCAAATAAATTCTATTCATGCAGGTAGTGTCGCATAAAAAAAAACCTCTTCCTTAATAGTGCTATGAGGTCATCAGATGAATGTTTTATTAGGTGTCACTGGATGATGAACGATGATTTTTACTTTGCTTTCAAGCTGGCGAAAGTGCCTCATAAAAGACTCTCCGCAATATGATCTCTGAATGTTGAGATGATTACCTACCTCGCTAAGGCTGTTTTATTTTTAGTAAAGTGTGTAAAGGAGTGCTAAATTACCGCTTCCTTTCAATGAAAATGTGTCTGCAGGGAAAGAAAAGGACTAGTTTGCAAACAGTGAAAATAATTCTGTTTTCCATGCATGGCTGGATTAAAGAATAATAAAGAAATAAAACTAAATTGTTAAAACACAATTAGCTAATTCGTTTGGCTCACTGTTTAGCTGCAAATTAAATTAATATGATAAATTGTATTTGCAAAATGATCAATGCCACTTTCTTTTAAGCACCTTTACTCATGAGTCATCTATTATTTATATGACATTGGTTACCAATTCATCCAATCCATTTGAATCATCTTGCTCTCTTGGACAATGGAGATTGACAAGAAATCGTAGGAAAGAAAAGACACATTGCAAGCTGGACTCAAACCTACATCACATATATTCTTAATGGCATAACATTGTGGTGCTAAACCATAATTGCATAACATTGCAGCATCATCTAAAATATGCCAACAAATTTCAGCATATTTCCTTTAGGCAAAACATTTGCTTTGTTCCGGTGTTTTCATGAGGCTTATTTCATCATTTTAGCCTACAAGTGTACATGAGCATATGGCAGCCTGATGTTGTTTGACTGTGTAATCGTTTTAGCCATGTTTGAAAGGCTGTAACAAAGTAACCATGTATTAAATGAAGTGTGGCACATTTAAAGCTCTTGGTACCTGTTGCCATATTGCATTTACAGCTGTAGTAAAACATCTGGAGTCTTGTCTTTCTAAGTATGCATGACGCTGCGGTGATGTTATGGACAGTCTCAATCACTACATAGATTTATCTTGTTGAGACATCAGAAATTGACTTCCAGTGTAATCGGACGAAAATATATAGCATGCAAGATGTGAAGAAGATTGAATGGCAGTTTCGTCTGATTTCACCAGCTGGGTGGATGAAGGGTTGACAGTGGGCATGGCACAGGCTGACATGCCCTCATTGTGGAACAAAAGAATAATGCATGCATTCATGTCATCAGCAGCTGCTGTAGAAATGAAATATGGTTGTACTGAAGCTCAAGCTCTGTCTGGGAGACCAGCACAAATCTCAGATGCATACTAGGGTTCAAAAGTACACAGTTGAAATAGTTTTTATTTAATGTTACATTTTATTTAAATTATTATTATTATTATTATTATTATTATTATTATTATTATTATTAT
>CAIGQW010055024.1:6999882-7014571 GCA_903798125.1 Danio choprae
AATAATAATAATAATAATAATAATAATAATAATAATAATAATAATAATAATAATAATAATAATAATAATAATGTGCTTGTGTTCACTGAATAGATGGAACTGAAATGACTATACAGGTCCTGTCTGATTAGTAGATTGTAATTTGTCTCTCTGAGAGCAGGAATTCAATGAGGAAGAGAAGAGTCCATCTGTCACAAATAATGAACACTCTCCGTACACATTAAACCAGGAAATGACTATATAATGGCACCCGGTGGACAGAGGCACTATTTATGACAAACGTCCATCTTGTCAATTAGCCAGCACAGACACACACGTGCACACACTCGCACACAAATGGCATCTTCATGCCAGGTATCTTTTAGATGGGCACAGAGTAGAGGAGCGGGGCTAAATTGGCTGATTTTAGCTCTGAGGAAAGCTATTATAGTTTGGCATTTAAAAATGGTCTTTTCTAAATGCTATTTTTGAATGTACTTTCCATTGTAGGTTAGTTTTTTGTGGGTTTTAACATTTTCTAAGAAATTTTATTTACAATTATTTTAAAGTATTTTAATATAATTTTTGAAAACAACATATCATTAATAGAGTACACATCTAAACCCTGCACTACAATCTGACCATTTCTACATTTCCAGCAAAGCTGACAGAAAAGACAGAGCCGCCTCAACTCAGCAGCGTTAAAGACAGCTTCAGACTGGCAAAATCTGCTGGGTGAGCTTCTCCCACAGAGACAAAAGGTCAAACTATTTCTGCTTTCTTCATTAACTCATATTACATATGTTTTATTTCAGTCTTTCATTATTTTCTACTTTAATTGTTTCACTTTTATTTTTTGTATGGCAATTATACTAGCTCTGACACAAAGGGAAAACTGAGCAATATATTGAGTGCGTTTTAAATGGAATATGCTGAACTACTAACTGAAGGTTTAAATGCATGTTAGTAATAACTGTATTAAATATTAATTTTAGGGCCTCACGGTGGCGCAGTGGATAGCACGCTCGCCTCACAGCAAGAAGGTCGCTGGTTCGAGCCTCGGCTGGGTCAGTTGGCGTTTCTGTGTGGAGTTTGCATGTTCTCCCCATGTTGGCGTGGGTTTCCTCCGGGTGCTCCGGTTTCCCCCACAAGTCCAAAGACATGCGCTATAGGTGAATTGGGTAAGCTAAATTGTCCGTAGTGTATGAGTGTGAATGGGTGTGTATGGATATTTCCCAGTGACGGGTTGCAGCTGGAAGGGCATCCGCTGCGTAAAACATATGCTGGATAAGTTGGCGGTTCATTCCGCTGTGGCGACCCCAGATTAATAAAGGGACTAAGCCGAAAAGAAAATGAATGAATGAATATTAATTTTATTTTAAAGTGGCCATAATATGCTTTTACACTTTATTGGTGTGTAAAAATGCTTACTTTTTAAATTGAAAAGAAATTGCTTATGTTTCTATTGTGTATGTGAAAAACATACATATATGGATGTGAGCCGAGCATTATGTCCAAATTCATATGTTGTATCCAAAATCAACCCCTATTCCCTCATTCACTATTTCCTACATCAGTCCACTAATATATTCTACTTGAAGGAGTGAATGAAAATGAGTGAGTGAATTCGAGTGAAGTTCAGTTTTGTTTGTGCTTTGCTAGTTGTTATACCCCTTATATTTTAAGACCAGACGCTGTGGTGGTTATTTAACACACAGCGAGCGGTCTATTAGTAACGATACCAAGTATTTCTCTTGTGTATACAAACATATTTAATTTTGAAATTTACCATCATAAGATTCTACTATGGGTGACATCTTGACGTCAGACGCTTGAATTTGACGTGTGAATTCTGATCGTGCGTTATGGGTATTTTCTTGCTGTTGAGTGTACATGGGTTGTGTACACGTCATTGCTGTGCATTGTGGTATTGATTGAGTGCACTTCAGAACTATAAATGGCTGCATTTTAGGGAATAGGGCCCAATTTTGGTTACAGCCATAATATTTGAAAAACTGTAGGGAAAAAGTACCCTGATGACCTACTAATTCTGGTGAGATTCTGTAGTGTGCATCCAATGGACACTTAACTGTCCTACGAGGCCTCACAAGAAAATTTATGAGTGAGAGTGAAGCAGCACAACTGGCTTGGGTAGGTCATGTGATAATGATAAATGACATATATAGTACGTCCAAATTCCATTGTTGCTTTTCACAATCATACTATATAGAATGTACTTTTCGAACAGTTGTGAAGTAAGTTTATATTCAAATGTAGTACGTACAAGCGTAGTATGTGATTTTGGTGTAACAAAGTGTAACAAAAATGCAAATATATAGTGCATCCGTAAAGTATTCGTAGCGCATCACTTTTTCCACATTTTTTTTTATGTTACAGCCTTATTCCAAAATGTATTAAATTAATTTATTTCCTTAAATTTATACACACAATAGCCTATAATGACAATGTGAAGAAATATTTTTTAAATTGCTGCAAATTTATAAAAAACAAACAAACAAAAAAACAACTGAAAAATCACATGTACATAAGTATTTACAGCCTTTGCTCAATACTTTGTTGATGCATCTTTGGCAGCAATTACAGCCTCAAGTCTTTCTTAATATGTTACAAAAAATCCCACAAGCTTGGCACACCTGTCTTTGGGAATTTCTGCCCATTCCTCTTTGCAGTACCTCTCAAGCTCTATCAGGTTGGATGGGAAGCGACAGTGTACAGCCATTTTCAGATCTCTCTAGAAATGTTCAATAGGATTTAGTTCTGGGCTCTGTCTGGGCCACTCAAGGGCATTCACCGAGTTGTTGTGAAGGCACTCCATTGATATTTTGGTGGTGGGCTTTGGGTCATTGTCCTGCTAGAAGATGAACCGTGGCCCCTTTCTTAGGTCAAGAGCACTCTGAAGCAGGTTTTCATTCAGGATGTCTCTGTACATTGCTGCATTCATCTTTCCCTTTATCCTGACTTGTCTTCCAGTTCCTGCTGCTGAAAAACATCCCCACAGCATGATGCTGCCACCACTATGCTTCACTGTAGGGATGGTATTAGCCTGGTGATGAGTGGTGCCTGGTTTTCTCCAAACGTAACGCCTGGCATTCACTCCATTCAGCCCAGAGAATTTTGTTTCTTATGGACTGAGAGTCCTTCTGATGCCTTTTGGCAAATTCCAGGCGGGCCGCTATGTGCCCTTTACTAAGGAGTGGCTTCCGTCTGGCCACTCTACCATACAGGCCTGATTGGTGGATTGCTGCACAGATGGTTGTCCTTCTGTAAGGTTCTCCTCTCTCCACAGAAGAACGCTGGAGCTCAGACAGAGTGACCATCAGGTTATTGATCACCTCCCTGACTAAGGCCCTTCTGCCCCGATCACTCAGCTTAGATGGCTGGCCAACTCTAGGAAGAGACCTGGTGGTTCCAAACATTTTCCACTTACGGATGATGGAGGCCACTGTGCTTATTAGAACTTTCAGAGCAGCAAAAAAAATTCTGTAACCTTTCCCAGCCTTGTGCCTCGAGACAATCCTACAGACAGTTCCTTTGTCTCAATGCTTGGTTTATGCTTTGACATGCACTGTCAACCCTGGGACCTAATATAGACAGCTGTATGTCTTTTCAAATCATGTTCAATCAACTGAATTTACCACAGGTGAACTCCAATTAAGCTGCTGAAACATCTCAAGAATGATCAGTGGAAACAGAATGTACCTGAGCTCAATTTATGTACATGTGATTTTTCAGGTTTTTTATTTTTAATAAATTTGAAACAATTAAAAAAAAATCTTTTTTTCACATTGTCATTATGGGGTATTGTGTGTCAAATTTTGAGGAAATAAATGAATTTAATCCATTTTGGAATAAGGCTGTAACATAAAAAAATTTGAAAAAAGTGAATGAAAGCTATGAATACTTTCCGGATGCAATGTATATATTTTTAAATAATAAATGATAAATAAAAACTACCTTATTGTGATGTTAACACTTTTCTCAGCAGGTTTAGTCCACAAACAAATGACCTAAAATTGTAATTAACGATAATAAATCATAGAATTTGTCATTAGTAACTTTTCTACTATCAGTTATGACAATTGAAGCTCAGGGAATCTCCTGTTTTCCCTTGTTTTGAGTCAGACTTTAACTTTATCTGTGAACTTGACTCACTTTGACTGAATCATATGAATTTGTGAATTGTTTACTGGAGAATCAATCTGAATCATTTAAATCAGTTAGCTTTCGACTGATCAGTATGTCATTCATAAAATTAATGATTCAATTTACTTAGTTTTTGAAATTTATGAAATGTAATAGGGTAAAACCATTGGTTGTATATTGGTTGCTATTTTATGTAATTTACAAACTTTCAAATTTGTAAATATATTTGTAACTACACATTTGCATGAGTAAAATTACATATACACTATACAATTCTGCTTATAAGTGTACATATAACATTGAATAACAACCTACTGCCAAGTATGTGATGAAGAAAAAAATACATGTTTATAAAAGACTATTAACACTATTAACCCAAGTTCAATTAGGTTGCCTTTTATTTCATTATTAAATTATCTGCCAGAACATCCTCAAACATATGTTGAAATATTTAATGTGAAAAATCATGAAAATGTCCCAGAAGCCCATTTTATGTGTTCCACCTGTGGTTTTGACATGTGATATGAAAGTTCATGTAGAGTTTACGAGGTTTTTCTTTTTTTGTATATACAGTACTTACACTTTTACAATTTTAAACCCATTATAAGTGCACATTAGACACAGTTAAGTGCACTTCTGTTTCACAAGGGCAGGCTGAAGAAAAGAGTAATGGCAGAAATATATTAGAGGACAGGAGGGATATGTGGAACTGGTCTCCAGGAATAAGCAGGATGGGCTGCTGCAGTTGTTGTTCTCTAAGTAGCAGCTAATGAGATCAGAAATCTTTGGGATGTTGAGTGGCGGTCCTTCTATTAAAACTCCCTGCTTTGCTCCATCCAAGCTCTCTCTTCTCTGTCCTTCATCCATCACACTTGCCTTGCAGGAATGGACTGAACCTACGAATGAGGTACTTCGAATAAAGTGTACAAAGAAGAGCCGTAGTGTTGTGGTTCCTTCTGTGGTGCATTATGGGTAATCTTCGTAAATAAGAACAGCTCTTGAGGGATGCTGGTATTGATGAGAGCATAACTGTGTGCGTGTGTGTGTGTGTGTGTGTGTGTGTGTGTGTGTGTGTGTGTGAGAGAGCGAGAATAATACGTCTGAAGAACATTTTCTGAATGAGATATTTTGGTTTTGCAAGTGCATTAATTAATTCATTAATTAATTCATTCATTCATTCATTCATTCATTCATTCATTCATTTATTCATTCATTTTCTTTATTGTTGTTATTATTATTATTATTATTTTGATTTGTTTTCCAGAAGGAAAATTGTACTTTAATCACATACATTTAGTCACATTTGTTTTTTCATTAAAATGTCAAATTTATGAAGATGATCTATTGTTTAGTTTAGTTAGTTAGTTAGTGCTTTAAATTCATTCATTAATTCATTTTCTTTTCGGCTTAGTCCCTTTTTTAATCAGGGTTCTCCACAGTGGAATGAACCACCAACTTATCCAGCGTATGTTTTACGCAGTGGATGCCCTTCCAGCTGCAACTTATCACTGTGAAACACCCATACTCACTCATTCACACACATACACTACGGACAATTTAGCTTACCCAATTCACCTATAGCACATGTCTTTGGACTGTGGGGAAAACCGGAGCACCCGGAGGAAACCCATACGAACGCGGGAAGAACATGCAAACTCCACACAGAAATGCCAACTGCCCCAGCCGAGGCTCGAACCAGCGACCTTCGGCGAACATCGCTACCCACTGT
Organism: Danio choprae; assembly: GCA_903798125.1. Classification (NCBI taxonomy): domain Eukaryota; kingdom Metazoa; phylum Chordata; class Actinopteri; order Cypriniformes; family Danionidae; genus Danio; species Danio choprae. The sequence goes on from CAIGQW010055024.1 coordinate 7,005,755, forward strand.
GCCACCGCACCACCTCTAGTGCTTTACATATATTTAAAAAATATTGAAGCATTCATGTTACTAATGTATTGCTATGATATGTTTTAGTTATCTTAATGGCATTTCAGAGAATAAATAACTGTTTTAAATGTAACTAACGGAAATGATTGGTTCAGAACTTGAAATATTCCTCAATGAATCATAACTACATACATGTGTTGTTGTTGATGCTGCAGTAATTATATGAAAATGTCAAGAACGCTTTGCATCTATATTGACTAAATCTCTACTCTCTGTTGAATATATGTTGCCAACTATAATATGAAGGACGTTATGATGAAAGTGCCAATAATACCATGCTTTGTAAATGGGTCTGTTGCTTGGAAATCAGTTGAATTGGCTGTTGCACTAATTCAAATGTATCTTCAAAAGAGCCCATGTGCTTTCCATTCATATTCGCAGAATCTGAGTGTTGAAGACAGGCAAAAACGTGTGTATTTGCACAGTATGTGGATCAGAGCAGGTGCATGTTTGAGTGGCGATCATTGAGCTTTATTTTCTGTGGTTTTAGACGCTAAGCAGAAGGACGTAAGAGACAGATGTCTGCGGTCCCACTGTGTCTCTCTGGTAAGAGAGCAGTGATCATGGGTGTGCGATTCATCCTAGAGGGGGTCCTTCAAAAACACGTTGTACCCGTATTCAGAATGCCAGCGAGGGCTTTTCAGAGGAAATGCCAGCTTTTTCTAAGACTCGCATTTCCACTGTGAAGAACCCTTTGGACTCTCCGCTTCAAATGATGTTTGACACGGCGAACTGATTTCATACCTCACTCAATTTCAAAGCACTTAGTGAAATGACATGTGTTTGAAGATGACGGCGACGCTCTCTATATAGCACAAGTAACAATGCAAAAACTCGAAGCTGAAGTCAGAAAGCGAATGATAAAGCATTGAAGAATATTTGGCCAGATAAAAGACGGCAGGCCTGTGGAGATGAGAGCTCCTACTGCACAAGTGTTTTTGTAAACAGTTTAATATTTCATGAGATCCAACCAAAACCTTTCCTCCTATTGATTTGGTTCATGAATCAAACCTTTTCTTAATACATCTGCAGCACAACTTCCTTTTCATCAGAAAGTTTTCAACAAGAAAAGGGAAACATCTGGGGGATTTAAAAAAAAATAGTGGAACAGGTGTGCGTGGCATTTGTTAATGACTTGGTTCCAGCATTTACAAACTATATTCTCTGTAGACTGCAATGCTAAAAGTTAAACATAATATCCAAATGAAGTCTGAAGTTTCCTTTTAATGAGTTTGTTCATACTGTTCTTCAGTTATTTGGTTCTTTTTGGTCAGGGCCAAAACGAAAATAACACTTGTAGTACTGGTTTGCTTAGCATTTACAGTGTCCATTGTAAGACCAATTCTAAAATGAGGTAAAAAAAGAAAAAGATAAAAGAGCAACCATACACACTGACATTCAAAGCAATCAAAAACATGTGGTGTGCTGGGCTAAATACAGACTTTGTTTGCATGTACATGAGATGGTATTTATTTATTTATTTATTTATTTTTTGTTTTGTTTTGAGTTAATGACTTATTTTAATTATTATTTTAATTATTAAATTAGCTTTCAAAAGCTACAGTATGTTTCTGTGCAAACAAACAATCTACTATTAGCATCAGTAATATGTTAAAATAAATAAATAAATAAATACATGAAAAATTAAACTAAAATGGTAGGCGAAATCTGAGTCTGAGTATTTTCACAATCTTATTAAAAAAATAATACCCATTCACATGCACAGTGCGTGATGTTTTCATTGGTCTCACTAATGTGCATATGTGTATTTTAGGTGATGTATTTTATGTGATATATGTATCTAACAAGCAAAACACTGAGAAAGACTTAGTATTTGATTTGACTTTGATATTTGCTAATGAAGCTTCACCGACATATGCTCTCATGGCGAACCTGACCCATAGTATCTTAAATTATACTGGAGGTGTTCTCATTTCTGAATGTAGCAACTGACGTAGTGCCCATATTTTGTTTTATTCATAATGTGTAAAGCACATGTAGAGTGGTTTACATAAACTGAGATCTTATCATTAAGAATTGCAACAATGAGTGTATGTAAACTTTTCTTCAGCAACCATTTACCTGATGGATGCTGTTATTTCTTAAGGTGAATCCTACTTTTTTCTGCATCAAATTTTACTTTTAAATATGTTAATATATGAAGAGCAAAAACCTCAAGGTGCCATCTCAACATTTTTCTCAGCCTTTTATGTTTATGTTCAGTTATTTCACTTTAAAGGCAATACAAAAAATAAATAATTATTCGCCATAAAAGTGAAATTACAGAATCTACACAAAGAAGCCTGAGGGATTCATCAGTTTAAAAAAAAATTTAAGATGGCACTTAGAGGTTTTTGCATCTGAAGTCTTTATAGATGTATATTCAGCATATAGTGTATTCGCAGAGGCTCTTTTAAATTCAAATTATCTATAGCATGCTTTACAATAATATATTCAGTATGTAATATTTTGTTTAAAATATAGTTTAGTCACACTGTAAAAAAAATAAAGCTGACTCAACTTAAAATTGTAAAGCAACTTGCTTATAAAATATTAAAATATTTTTTGCAATATTTCACTTGAATTTCATTCATTCATTTTATTTTCTGCTTAGTCCCTTTATTAATCTGGGGTCGCCACAGCGGAATGAACCGCCAACTTATCCAGCATGTGTTTTACGCAGCGGATGACCTTCCAGCTGCAACCCATCACTGGGAAACATCCATATACACTAATTCGCACACATACACTACGGACAATTTAGCTTACTCAATTCACCTATACCGCATGTCTTTGGACTTGTGGGGGAAACCGGAGCACCCGGAGGAAACCCACGCCAACACAGGAAGAACATGCAAACTCCACACAGAAATGCCAACTGACTCAGCCGAGGCTCGAACCAGCGACCTTCTTGCTGTGAGGCGACGCGGTGGCGCAGTGTGTAGCACAATCGCCTTGAATTTAAATGTTTTTTTTTTAAATATTCAATATTAATTCAATATTATTTTAATAAATATATCTGTTTAATAAATCAGCTTTGTTCAAATGCACCAAAATATATTGGCTACATTCACTGAGAAATCAGTAAAAGAATTGTCATTTTTAAAATGGGGTGTAATCATTTATGCTGATATATTATCATTTGTCCTGTGTGAATGGTCATTAAAATGTCATATTTTTATCACTGAAATTATGCTATCAGCAGTCCTGTTTTTCTGCCACATGGTTCCATTCTTGGAAATGATTTTGGAATAGCCACTTTTGACAGTCCCGTCTACATTTGGAAAAAGTAGTTAGCTATGCTACAAAAGTACACAATAAATGATGCTAACAAATTGAAATTGACCATTTGAACAAACTGAGTTGTGTTACTGCCAGCTCATTTGTGTTTGATGCAATGCCACAAAAGAAATGATGCAATATTTTGTCACAACAAACCGCCATCAAGTGACACGTTTTGAGATAATAGCATAGTTACTTTTAGCTGTTTACTTCTCAACACTTTTTGATCATGTAGCAAAAAAAGATGCTTTTACATCTCTTGCAGTTTTCAGCATCAACTTTGAAAATTTCTGTGCAGAAATGATGTTTGCAGGTGTTAATGGTCTTACCAACTCTGTTAACAATCCTTCATGAAAGTGGAGCCAGTGTTTTGGCCTGATTGAAGATGGACAGATAGCATTCTGTGTGGCTTGGTGAAAGAACAACACAAAGAGAGATGCTTCACCGTTACATCGACAAAATGTCAGAGCTCAACACATAGCTTCAGGACAAATGAAGTAGATCAGAGCTCTGCCAATTAAAAAAGAGGGATCTCACGTGATTCTGCCTCTAAAGAAACTTTCTTTCTTTCTTTCTTTCTTTCTTTCTTTCTTTCTTTCTTTCTTTCATTGCATTTTATCTTATTTTATTTTACTAAAGCAGCCTGTTAAAAGGAGGGAAATATACAAATAAAAAACACATTTTGATGATTTATTGAATTTTATTATTTTTAATGGAGTATATCAACTTTGCCTTTCTTTCTTTCTTTTTTTGTGCATTTGTTTTGTAGTTGTGGTATTGGGGTGGTATATGTTTTACTTTTCTTAGTTATTATTTATTTATTTTGTTTATTGGACCAAAAAATTCAGTCAAAAAACATTTTGATGATTACTTTTTATTTTATTATATTAATTATTTTATTTTATTTTTGCTTGATTGCTTGATTGATTGCTTGATTCAAAGATTCATTGATTGATTCTCATTTGTTGATTGATTCTCATTTATTGATTGATTGATTGATGGAATGGCTAAACTTCTGTCTTCCATTCTCTTTCATCAAGTACTATAGCAACATCCATCTCCATATTTTTTATTATAATGCTTATCTTAAAATACACATACATGCCCCTCCCACACACACCCTAACTCCTCTCTCTCTCTCACTCTCGCTTGGTCTCTCTGTCTCGCTCAATCAGCTCTCTCTCTCTCTCTCTCTCTCTCTCTCTCTCTCTCTCTCTCTCTCTCCCTCTCTCTCTCTCTCTCTCTCTCTCTCTCTCTCTCTCTCTCTCTCTCTCTCTCTCTCTCTCTCTCTCTCTCTCTCTCTCTCTCTCTCTCTCTCTCTCTCTCTCTCTTCCTCCAGTAGCAGGAAGACATCTCGCATTCATTATCCCTTGGCCTTGGCTCATGCTGCTGTCCTCCCTTCTGCACTGCTCAATTACTCTGTCTTCCTGGAGCGTGTGGTGGTGTCAGGCTACTGTAATGACTTTCTGATTATCTGTCTGTCCGTGATGAATGAGATGGAAATGTACCTCTGTGGCCAAACAGGTCTCTGGATCCCTGCCAAGTGGGTACGAGGGGCTATGGGCACAGACTGACCGACAAACCGTTACCGTAAATAAAATAGTGAGCAGTTTGACTGGTGCAGAGTGCATCAAACATTTCAAACAGTATGTCGGGTCACAGTGTAACAGTAAAGCACCAAGCTACTATCTTTGGTGGACAGTAAAGGGATAGATCACCCAAAAATGAAAATTGCCATCATTTATTCTCCCATTACTTGCTCTAAACCTGTTTGACTTACTTTGACATTTTGACATATTTTAAAGAAAATTGGAAACCTGTAATCATTGACTTATATAGTGTTTGTTTTTCATACTGTGGACGTTAAAGGTTACAGGTTTTTAGCTTTCTTCAAAATATCATATTTTGGGTTTCAACAGATGAAAAAACTCATAAAGGTTTGTAACCACTTGAGTAAATTTATTTTCACTTTTGGGTGAACTATCCCTTTTTCATGCACACAACACAAAATTACTTTTCAATAATGATTTACTCACCCTCCATTTGTTCACAAAGAAAACATTTATTGAAGAATCCTGGTAACTGAATGCATTAAGAAGTTGAATGTAGCCATTATGGGTTTTCACACTGAGTTATGTTGATTTTATATGTTAAATTTGTATATTGAGGAAGTGTCAAAATAAGGAAAAAAATATACAGAACTTCCGTAACACTTTACAATAAAGTTGAATGAATTTGTTAACACGAATTAACAACATCACCAAATATGTTAAGCATTACTTATTCTTTGTTGATGTTAATTAAACATATATTAATGTGTTAGTTAATGCATTAGTTGACATGAACTAATATTAACTCCAGTCAGCATAACATAATCTTTGTTAATTTTGATTTAATTTAATTTGCAGTAACTAGAACAATTAATTTGCAGTGACTATAACAATTAAGTTGCAGTAACTAGAAAAAATAAGTTGTGGCAACTAGAAAACTTAAGTTGCAGTAACTAGAAAAAAGTAACTGTAGTAACTACAAACATTAGGTTGCTAACTGACTAACTAACTAACTAACTAACTAACTAACTAACTAACTAACTGACTGACTAACTAAATACAACTACAAAAACAAAACACCATCATAGTATGTAAAATAATTGCTGCAAAGGCATTCATTCAACAAAATAAGATGTTCTATCAAACCCTAATTAAGTTAGTTAATATTAGTTTAAAAAAATGTAAGCTGTCACACAGGTAATTTTGACAATAGCAAGTTTTTTTAGTAAACTGTTTTAATTAGCTAAATTATAAAATGACTAGTTTTTATCTTCTCAAAACAGCATTATTTTATGGTAAAATTGTACTTAAATTTAAATAAAAGCCTTAAAGCCCTATATATATATGTCCATGTGGGATTGAATATCTGTCAAAATATTAAGCATTGAAATGCAAATTCAGCTTAATATGTCTCTATTAGATTTTCTTTAAACCAATATATTGTTATTAGTTCAGTTCGTTCTAATTTATTGCTGCCTTTTTCTTTAATAATTGAGTGTTTAGTTCATTTGCTTAATTAGAAAGTTAAGTAATTATTAAAGATTAAGGATTAATACATGAAAGCTGGATTCTTTTTTATCTTTAGTTGTTATATATTTAATACACTTGTGTGTTATTATACTAAATGTAAAACTCCCACTTGGCTTAGATTTTTTTCTGCTCTTATGCCATTTATTTTTGCTCTTATATCATCTGTTAAAACAGCTTCACAAAAAAAGAAAGAAAAAAAAAGAGGAAAGGGCAGCTTGTGTGTCACTGACCCTGTTGTAAATGACATTGACATTAGATGGTTAAGCGGAATGACAGTAATAGGCTACCTGATCAGGCCTGGATACCTGAGAGACGAGCCGCGTCTCAGTCGTCACTCAACCCGGACCTCCATCGGTCCCTCGCTCTCCTGCTCTTATCTCTCCTCTCTGTCACTCCCTCCCTCCCTGCGGCACTGTGTCTGAGCTCCTTGTTCAACCAGCGATGCCTTTCTTGTTGCTCATTTACTCCTGTGACTGCCCAGTGTGGACACTGTAATGACATTCTGATTGTCTCTCGGCAAATGAGAATGAAATGGGTGTTTGAAGAAATTACCATGTGTGGAGCCATCAGTTGTAAATTGGGGATGGGATGGCTTCAATGCCTCGCCTGACAAATGCTTAAAGAAGGAAACATTCTAGTGCTGTGAATGCATGAAATTACACTGCAGATTTTTAATTGACCCCATTCAAGGCATCAATTAAAATGAAACAATACAGCATGAAGCCTGTGCACCTTCCAACAATTTCATTGAAATAAAGAGTCCCTGTCCCTGTTACTGTATTGTGCTCTTTCAAAGCTGCTCTAAAGCCTCTCTATTCTCTGTCTTATTGCCTGACCAGTGGCTTAATGTTCAAAACTCTTCTTACAGCTGAATAAGTCTGAGCCTGGCTTCTTTTTATGTCAATGTTTCCCTTTTAAACGCAATCCAAGCGTTAAGATAAAAAGTCCAGCACAGTCTTGAAGATAAGAGATTCTACACATTTGCTGCTTCAGAGAAAAAGCACATGAGACATTTACTGTGCTTTTCTCTGCTCGATGATGCAGGCTTTGGGTGACAATCTGGAATTTTAATGAAAAATAAATGTTTGCATAAAACACGCTTTGTGATTTCTTTCTTATTCTCCAAATAATCGTGGGGCTTTAGGCTGTGGATTCTCAAAAATGCACTGTGTGTATTGGTATAGCAGTCATTTCACTAATATATAATGTCTATTATGTTAAATAGTGCGTAAATGGAAGTATTCTACCTGCATTTTAAATATGCATAAACCAGAATCGGCATCTCAGCTACAACAATCAGTCTCTAATCAGCTCCCATACTTGAGCGCTCCACTCGTATTTAATAGAATTTTAACATTTGAATCAATCACTTTAATTAATATTTTTAGGCATTAATGCTCTCAAACTTTAACAGATGTAATTGTCAGAGAAGGACTCAAATCCCCATTGGTTTTAATTGCTCTATTATTAATTCTTGCTGGGCGAAAGGCTGATGCATTTGAACAGTACATTAGACAGAGAGGGGTCGCTTGGCCATGTCTGCCAATACATCAAATCCTGACAATGCTTGTTTGGAGTGATTGCACTGCATTTAACTTTTTGCACACACTGACAGAGAATTGCAACAGTATATACATTATGCACATCTACTGTATTGTAGGTTGTCAGTGACAATCTGCCATTTATCATATAGTATGTGAGTACATGCGTGTGTGTGTGTGTGTGTGTGTGTGTGTGTGTGTGTGTGTGTGTGTGTGTGTGTGTGTGTGTGTGTGTGTGTGTGTGTGTGTGTGTGTGTGTGTGTGTGTGTGTGTGTGTGTGTGTGTGTGTGTGTGTGTGAATAGTAAATTGATTCAAATTACAGTACAAGTTAATTGAACTCACATTACTTATTTCAAATGTCAACTTTAGTCTTAACTAAAATAAATAAATAAAAATAAATAAATAAATAAAGTTGAAAAGTGTTTCAGTAACAACAAAAGCAAATGTTGTCTTGAATACTTGATCATATAATGGGATAGAGAAACCAAAAGCATATAAAACACATTAGTTGCCTTGATTAATTTAACAAATTAATTTCCTTCAGCTATTTTTACACTTAGTTATGACTGATAACATGTATTGTATGAGCTTCTGTAATTTTCACTGTTCTTTTTATTGCTCTGTCATATTTTATAATTAATTTTACAGCACAGTGCACAACTGCATATTAGAGCTGAATCAATGCAGTTTCACTTACAAAAATAATGTTATAAACCTTGTTATGCATATGTCATGTAACAGTAGGTGCATGTGTGTGTGTGTGTGTGTATTTGTATGTGTGCAAGTTTAGGCACACATTTGATGGCTCAAGCTCACTTAATGAGTAACTCACAAGTAATGACCCACTATTGAG
>CAIGQW010055024.1:7018932-7033347 GCA_903798125.1 Danio choprae
TGATTGATTGATTGATTGATTGATTGATTGATTGATTGATTGATTGAACAATTGATAGATAAGGATGTGAATGGATGGACAGATAAATAGATGGATGGATGTATTATTGAATGATGAATGGATAAGGGTGGGTAGGTGGTTTAAGGTGGTTCAACTGATGGCTGGATAGATGAATATGGGTGGATAAATATATACAAATAAATATATGTGTCAAAGGATGTATGGATGGATGAATTAATTTATATAATCTATAAATTAACAAATTGATAGATTAAATATTCATGAATAAAGGATGGATATGGGTGAATGAATGAATGCATGAATGAATGAATGAATCAATCAATCAACGAATGAATGAATCAACGAATGAATTAATGAAATAGAAGATGTATAGAAGGACTGAATTTATGGACAGATGTATGGATGGGGGGATGAATGGATGATGGATGTAGGGTTTAGGTCAGGGATGGGCAAACTCGGTCCTGGAGGGTGGGTGTCCAGCAGAGTTTTGCTCCAACTCTAATCAAACACATCTGAACATGTTAATCAGTTTCTTCAAAATCACAAGAAAGCTATAGGCAGTGAGTGCGTGCGTGCGTGCGTGCGTGCGTGCGTGCGTGCGTGCGTGCGTGCGTGCGTGCGTGCGTGCGTGCGTGCGTGCGTGCGTGTGTTTGATTAGGGTTGGAGCTAAACTCTGCAGGACACCGGCCCTCCAGGACTGAGTTTGCCCTCCCCTGGTTTGGGTGATGTATGCAAAGATATAGGCTAAGATGAATAAAAACACATAAGATGTGTTTGTAGTCAAGCTGGAGTTCATTTTTGCTGAAATCTGCTGTGTGAATATGTGCTGTGGAACTGCTCATGTCTTTAACAACTTGAGGCATATTGCCTGTGGCTGCCAGAGATTCTGGCTAAATTATGAATGTGTGTGAGAATGGAGTGTCTGTCTTTTTCTGAAAAAATCAGGAAAGAGCAGTACCTACTCATGCACACTAGAATGCATGTGTCAGCCAAACCATGGCAACTAAACACCCTTTAGAATATAAATGTTACATATATTTGTTCTTTACATTTTCCAAACATGTTCAAGAACAAATGTACGCGAGTATACCAGGTTTCCTTTGTAATTATCATGGTTATTTATTTAGTTAGTTAGTTAGCTTTGGCGCATGGCTGTTCTAATTTTACCTGTGCTGGTTTCCTTGACAACCTGTTAAAAACTGAGCAGATGTGAAAACTGGTAATTTGTTGAGTGTGCAGTACATTATGAAGGGAAGTTGGTTGTGTAGGTTTTGTACAGATGGTATTTGATTGTATTTTTAAACATGAAAGATACACAGATGCTGATGTTTGTTGGAACTCACAACTTGGGTCACTTTGTTTTATATAAAGAAAACAAACGAAACGTTAATCAGCATGATTTGAGGTGGTAAAATCTGCTTTGTCTGTGGTTCATTCATTCATTCATTTATTTATCTTTTTTTAAAAGTTTACCATTCTGAAAATAAAAGCTGTTTTCACAGTATGAGCTCTTTTCATTCCAAAGATCAATGAGATTATATTTTTCTCTGTGGTCCCTTATTTTCACCATCACTGTTTTATTATATTGAAATAGAATATTACACTTTATTTCATCACAACATAAGCACAGGCCTCTAAACACTGTTAACAGTTTTTCAATGTTGATTTGGTATCTTTCAATCCCACAACTAGGCACCAAATGTACAGTTTTTTATATTCTGATGGAGAGATGTCATCACTGATCATGCAGAAGACATAAAAATATTTAAGTTCCATTTCTACAAATGATAAGGATAAGGATTTCTATAAGGATATTGTTACATAATTCTGTCTATATGTAAAATAATATCATGTATAACAATAATGACACAGATGAACAACATTGTAGAAATCATGTTCACGCAATTTGTTTTAGATCAAAAGAAAATCTTTCTTTCTTTCTTTCTTTCTTTCTAGTTCAAGTTTGTTGTCAATTCTGCTAGTTACAGAGTGAAAATTTGTCTTTGACAATGCTGACATAAATACATTCACATAATTAGCCAAAAGTCCATCAAATGAAACAGAAATACAGACATTTCACTGTTACAGTCAACTAACATAACAGCAAACACACACATCATTGTGAATGACTGAATATATAACACTCATAGCTTACAAACCTGTTTTCAAGCCAACAAAAAAGTTTGTTCAAACTAACTTTACTATCGGGCCTCACGGTGGCGCAGTGGATAGCACGTTCGCCTCACAGCAAGAAGATCGCTGGTTCGAGCCTCGACTGGGTCAGTTGGTGTTTCTGTGTGGAGTTTGCATGTTCTCCCCGTGTTGGCATGGGTTTCCTCTGGGTGCTCCGGGTTCCCCCACAAGTCCAAAGACATGCGGTATAGGTGAATTGGGTAAGCCAAATTGTCCGTAGTGTATGAGTGTGAATGGGTGTGTATGGATGTTTCCCAGTGATGGGTTGCAGCTGGAAGGGCATCCGCTGTGTAAAACATATGCTGGATAAGTTGGCGGTTCATTCCGCTGTGGCGACCCCAGATTAATAAAGGGACTAAGCCGAAATGAAAATGAATGAATGAATGAATGAATGAACTTTACTATCTATTCTTGATAGTTCTTGGTTTGCCCTTTACAATTCCATCATTGTTAATGTTTATTTCACAACTGCTTGCGTCTGTTGAGGTATGAATGTCTGTATTCAGTCTGATACAGCAGTGCAGACTGGCATCAGAAAATCACTGTCTCACCTGTCCCGCATCTTGTGCTCTATTACATCCCATCTCCCTCTGCTCTCAGCGAGTTGACCTGAAATCAGGGCTGCGGGTGAGGGCATCTCTCTGACACACGCTAGCACAGCTTCTAGTATCACACACACAGGTACACAAACACATTGACAGTAAAGATATCCTGCGGCGGCCTGAAACACTAGCTGAAATCAGACACCTACTCAGCTCTCTGCCAAACACAATGTTGTCAGTGTGCGTTGCGTGCATTTGTGATATGCATCCACTTTTAAAATCCCTTACCTAAGAAGAAAAAACATATTAAACGTCAGAAATATAAAATGCATTGGGTTGGTCTTGTTACGCTGTCATTTGAATCTTTGCTCCTATTCATTTTCCGACCACATCCTCTTTCATTTCGACATCTACAGATCACTACAAATCACATAAAAAAAAGAAGACATTGCTTGCAAACATCATAAAATATAAACGTCTCCGAGAGTTAGAGTTTTTTATGTAACCTTTTCTCCACTAAGATGAAATTACTCCAGAAAATGAACTCCGGTAGACAAACAAACAAAACCCTTGTGGCACAGCTGTCATAGAGGATCAGCGGAGAGGACGACTATTCCTGGAGCTCTCCAGGAAACAGTAGGAGCACTCGGGGCCACTTGCGAGACATCCTGCCAGTGAAGAGGCCATCTCTTTCTCCATTTCTTCTCCCCTCTTCATCTCTCCCTTTAGCCCCATTCTTGTGGCTTCCTCCCTCCATCTCTTTCTGCTACTCAAACAGTGGGATACATTTCCACATGAAAGCGGAGAGGGAGGAGAAGGCCGCTTGGAGAGTCCTACTCTTCCTCTCTGTTTCCATGGAGATCATGTGCAGTGTGTGCATTGTCCAGTTTCCGGAGTGGATGGAGTGGTTTTGTTTCGGATGCTTTATTCGAACTTGATTACTTTAAAAAGCATCTTGAGAGTAGATTCGTACTGTATATGAGGAGTGCTAGTGGAGGAAGTTCTCGATGGTCGAGCGGCCCGCATTATTTTCTGATGGGGGTCATTCAATCAAACAGACACTTGTAGCAGAGCTCTCATTTTAATGCATTAGGGATATCAGTGTTCCTGCATTGTGGCACAGCAGTAGTGGATGCTTTTATGATGTCCATAGGACTGCGCATTGGAAAAAATGCTTCTCTTCTTGTTTCTAGTTCAAATATCTAAAACTTCTTAAAACAAGAAGCTAAAAGTAGAAGTAAAACATTCATTCATTCATTCATTCATTCATTCATTCATTCATTCATTTCCATTTCGGCTTAGTCCCTTTTATTAATCTGGGGTCGCCACAGCGGAATGAACCGCCAACTTATCCAGCATATGTTTTACGCAGCAGATGCCCTTCCAGCTGCAACCCATCTCTGGGAAACATCCATACACACCCATTCACACTCATACACTACGGACAATTTAGTCTACCCAATTCACCTGTACCGCATGTCTTTGGACTTGTGGGGGAAACCGGAGCACCCGGAGGAAACCCACGCCAACACAGGGAGAACATGCAAACTCCACACAGAAACGTCAACTGACCCAGCCGAGGCTCGAACCAGCGACCTTCTTGCTGTGAGGCGAACGTGCTACCCACTGCGCCACTGTGAGGCCCCAGAAGTAAAACATTCATTTGTTTTCAGATACTATAGGTTAAAATGCAGTGAGTTTTTCCTTAAAACAAGCAAAATAATCTGTTAATGGGTTAAGTAAAATAATCTTGTTTTTCGGTTTGAAATTCGGTTTAATTTATTCAGCCCGATGGTAGATTATTTAGCTTGTTTAAAAAAAAAAAAAAAAATCACCTAATTTTTTTAAAAAAAATTTCTGGAAATTAATCTTCTTTTTTTTTGGTCGTCACGGTAGCACAGTGTGTAGCACGATCGCCTCACAGCAAGAAGGTTGCTGGTTCGAGCCCCAGCTGGGTCAGTTGGCCTTTCTGTGTGGAGTTTGCATGTTCTCCCCGTGTTCACATAGGTTTCCTCAGGGTGCTCCGCTTTCCCCCACAAGTCCAAAGACATGCGCTATAGATAAATTGGGTAAGCTAAATTGGCCGTAGTGCATGTGTGGGAATGAGTGTGTATGGGTGTTTCCCAGTGATGTGTTGCAGCTGGAAGGGCATCCGCTGCGTAAAACATATGTTGGATAAGTTGGTGGTTCATTTGACTGAGGTGACCCCTGATTATTAAAGGGACTAAGCCAAAAAGAAATTGAATGAATGAATGAACGAACGAATGAACAAACGAACGAACGAACGAACGAACGAACGAATCTTTTTTTTTACTTGATTAGAAAAAAGGTTTCTTGATTGAAGAATGTTTCAATATTTGTACAAGAAACAAGACAGAAACTTTTTTTTTGCAGTTTCTAGATGTAGGATTGAATGCTGAATCAGGTTCAGGAGATGGGACGCAAAAACTAAATGTTTGCATTTTTACTACTGTACAACAAATTTGTAGCTGATAAATGGTTGCTTAATGCAATCCAATTAAACTTAGTATGCATGGATAAATAAAACATGCATGCTGCATACATCTTCTGCATACACACATACATAGGATTTTTACAAATTTATTTCAAGCAACATTCATGTCTGACCTCTCTGATTGGATTTTGCGTAGCATTCTCACTTTCCTATGTAAAATGTAAGCACATCAGACTAGAACATATGCAGACTATCTTTTCAGAAACAAGAGTGTTGTTCAGGAAAAGAGGCCAAGTTGCAAGCACCACAGGACACGGTTCTAATCTTAACAGTATGGACATTGACTCATTTATATCAAATTCCCATCATTTAATGATGCACATGCAAAACAGTATGTGATCATTATCCGCAATCAGCTATGTTGTGTACAATATATAATGAGGTTATACAGCAAATAAGCAAATATTGTACATCATTACACATACTGTGTTGCTGTTTCTGCTTTTTTAAACATCTTTATTTTTATTTAGTATTTTAATATAGTTGTACTTGAACTGGCACTTTGAAATGAAAGTCTAAATGAAATACAGAACATAACCATATACAGAAATCATATTATAAGTCAGGTGTACTGTAAGTGTAAGGTATTTTTTCATCAGTTTCATTGTCTGCAAAGAAAGAAAAAAGAAGAAAGAAGAAAGAAAAAAGTGCACCGCAGGTCCTCTATTTCGTTCATGTATATAAGTCAGAGTTACATGCCAAAGTTGAAAACCTTAGAGATTTGTTTACTTCCTGCCTTTAGATATAATTTTTATCAATTTTTTTCAACATTTTTTCATCTCCTTGCACTGAAATACGATTTACTTTCAAATGTCTGTTCCTTACCCTGTCTTATTTTCTCACCTTTAACACTGAGTTCATTCAGACAGTGCATCATGTTGCCAAACATACTTTCCAGCCCTGCAGTCTGTCTCTGGTAGACGGCCAGTAGTTGCGATGAGGAGCAGGGTGTGTTTTTGAGGGTCCGGCCAAGGAATATCTGGCCTGAATCTTTGAAACTGGTGCTGAGAGGAAACTGCAGTTCAATGGTTCTGACCTCTGGCATTTTAGATTTAAAGACAGAGCACAGACCTACAGTATCATAGCTAGTTTATACCTGGTTTCTACTTGGCTGTGAAAACAGTATATTGGAGTTATAACAAGTCTCAGAAGAGACTCTAAAGGAACTCAACCCTAAAATAAATAATCTGACAAACCGTGGTGTGAATCTAAGGACAAGAGCTTGTTAGAGATGAATAAGATTTCGTATCGCATAATTTACACCTTGCGAAAACTACAATGTAAATCAAAATTTTCACACTTGAACATCCTTTTTAGACGTGTGTCTGCAGATACAGGTGATAGCAAGCTAACAACCTGGGAAGAATTTGTTTCCCTCTGAGAGTGTTTTTTTTAAGACAGACTGAATTTCAATCACCTCTGTGTTTGACAGTCAAAAGAAAAAAAGACGGCGGGCAATTTAAAGTGCTAAATCTCAGTTTTGTCTGTCTATCTAAATACAGATGGTACTGAAATGTGAATTTTGTTTTTGTACGAGCACCGACAAGTTTGCACAGGTTATATCACCACATCATCATCTGCGCCTTGCTGACCTAATCCGTCTCGACATTTCCCCCAAAAGCCGTTTGAAACCCTGACCATGGACTCTTCTGGAACAGGTCTGTTCCTCTTCAAATGGCTGTGTTCCTTTTTTATATGTAGTGTGCTCTGGGGTCACTTCAATTCCCATTCATCTCCAAATGTCACTTTTGTTCCCTTGGGTGCTTGGCCTTAACTATCTTTGTTTGGGACACCCACTTTTCAATAGCTATGCAGGCTGTTAAAGCTAAAATGAAATCCGTGTCATATTTGATATATCACACTGTAACATCTGTAATAAACTGCAGCACGGCCCGACTGTATTTAGAGCGGCTGTTTATATAAACATCTGACATTTAGATGCTTTGTTATTGCGGATTCTGTTGAGGTCAGCGGAACGATAATAAAACGCACCCCACAGAGGCAGGCAGGTTCGGATGGGTGGAGAAATGAAGGAAAAAAGTTGCATTTGTTTTTCGTTTCGATGTTTATGGAAAGCAAGAGAGGAGGAGAGGTCGATCTCTGACAGCGTGATTCTATCCAGTTGTCTGAAACATGTCAGAAATGGAGATGTAGTTGATTGGGTGCCTGTTTGTTTTTGCAGTGTTTTTGACTGTAAAACAGGAGCAAATAAGACTAATCTTCAGTTTAATTAGCTTGTATTGATTGAAGTGATTGGGCTGCATTCCACAGTGTTAGTGTCCCTCAGCTCTTCGCAATATCTTCTGCTAAAAGACTTAAAGTCTACTTGAAGTATCATTCACAGCTCTTTTTGTAAATTGAGTTATGGAATGTATTTCTGAGAGAAACGTCATTTACAACTAAATAAATGTATGGAGGGCTTTGATTTTTGCCATCAGATTTTGACTAGTTTGTGAAAATTGTGTGATATTTGTAGAATGCAAGTTGCTCATCGCTGCTTTTCTGAAGCAGCCACTTATGAGAATACTACTTTTTATTTCTCCATTGGTTCTTGGTGACCTCATATACTAAAGGTGAATTTGGTTTTCATTCACTTACACATAAAAAGAAGTTGGTTCAAATGTGTTTACCAGATGGAGCACGTATTTCCTGGAGCTTCACTCTGGAAAGCAGTTTATAACTCCCAAAACAGCAAAGCATTGGGTATCAGAGAGCAGAATGAGCAGTTAGTATAACGCCAAGCCATGCTAATTGTTATTGTTCATCAACCTTAGCATTGCATGAACATAGATAACATTTATTAACGTTACATGTAAATTTCAATATCTGTACAGTCTAATCTGTATTACTGCCACCCATATTTCCCATTTCTCACCAGTTTGACTTACATTATAAAAATCAGACTAAGGATCATTTTGGATAATTTTTACCACACACACACAAAAAAAACTAAACAAACAAAAAACATACAGACTGCAACTTTCATTTATTTATTTTTTTTAACAAAATAGCAAAATAAATAAAAATCTACAGATTGATTGTCTGTTTGTCAAAAATATCACATTCATTAAAACATTTAATTCCTGCTGTATACTTCACATCCATCATAAATGCCTTGTGCTTGTTTCGATGCCAGTCATATTAGAAATTGGCATATGATTCTGCTGCCATAATGACAGGGGTTTCAAACTGAACCTGTCTGTTCCAATCCACACCTCCTGAGCCTCGTCAAACATGAAATGAAGATATTCCACATCCGAAAAGCCCAATCTTATCGTTGTAAAAGATGATTTGGAAAGCAGATCAAATCAATGGGAAAAAGATGACAATCAAGGTTTTTCTAATCGCCACCAACAAACCTGACTAAATGATTTGCTATTTTCCCTGATTGAGCTGATGTTCCGCGTGCTTCAGTCTCATTAGTGCAGATGATATGCATCTTACATTCTTCATATTGTCAGATGAATAAATTGTCTCCCGATTGGAGCAGAGACGTCCGACTTAAATGAGAAATTCAACGAATACTTCTTTCATTTCGCATATCATCTCATGGTTACCCAGGAAGTAGCTTCTCACTCACTTCCTCTAGTTCTCTCTCTCTCTCTCTCTCTCTCTGTCTCTCTCTCTCTCTCTCTCTCTCTCTCTCTCTCTCTCTCTCTCTCTCCTCTCAATTGGTAATCATAATAATGTAGCAGCCCATAATTATAATAGACCTGCTTGTCAGAGATACGGAACAGATTTCAAAGCTTAAATTATTCACAAGACAACTGAACAAACGGAGTTTAAACAAAAAGATGCCTGTGATAGGGGTTGAAAATTACATATCATGTTCACTTTCATTCATATTAAAGTAAGGTGTTGTCCATGATTTCTGAAACGCTAAGCTATTTTTTAGTCCAAGTCATTTACGTTCCTTCAGATATTCAGATTTTATGGTTTATGATAGTGACAGAGTGGGTCTTGTTTTTAATTCTTATCAGAAAATCACAAAGGGGTGTGCAGCTGAGCCAGTATCTGTGCCATCTCAAAACTATTTGTATCTGTATTTGGACAAAATCTAAAAAACTGAGGGGGCTTAAACCAGATATTTGTCAAATTGCTTGATGGACTGCTAATGTAATTGTGTGCCCTTCATAATGATATGAATAAAATTGTTTGTATAACTCACAAAATTATTTGTAATCAATATTATAAGATTTATTTGTAAATAAATCTCAAAAACTTTATTTAAAATCATGAATGTTAAAATCTCTTGTCTCAGAATGCACAAAAAGGGCAAAAAGGCAATTTAATTTGCCATTAAGCTGTAATAAAAAGTTGTTTTCAGAACATTTTTTTTTTACAACCATGCATTAAGCAATAAAGACAGCAGGTTAGGTACAAGTACAGTGCATATATAAAGCCAAATGGTCCCCACTTAAGTGTTTTTCTAGCTGACTAATGAGTTTATTGACACTGAATGGCTTTGCAGATGTTTATGTAACGTTAAGGGACATTCCTGTTTATTTTATTGTTTGTCATTGCACTGTTTAAATGCAGATGGAGCAATAACTCAAAAAATTATGCATTTTTGTGATTTGCACCATTTCTTTCAATGTACAATTTAATGTTCAGTCATGTTTTGCTTGGAGGTAAAGAGGAAGAGATGATAGGTTCACTTGTCACTTGAAATGATCTGGCTTCAGAGAGTTGTCCCTTCATATTGAACAAGATTTATTGTTTGTATTTTTAGATAAAAATGGATTTTTATTAAGACCTGCCCTTTTCCTGCTTTGATCAAGTTTCCATTACCAGCCATGCTACTCCAGCTGTCAATTTGTGCATTCGACAAGAACATAATGAATAATTTATGGGGAAATGCCATTCAAACAGTGCCAGGCAGAAATCTCTATAAATGTGCATTTAAATCATTTATTCAGGAAATAAAAGAGAGTCAAAATGTGGTAAAAAAAAAATAACAATAGCAATTAAGGTATAGCATACAGGTTACAAGATAAAACTGAACCACATCGCCTGGCATATTAGACTTATGAAAATTGCAAAAGGATTTTAAATATCAATGATCACTGACCAATGTAAAGCTTTTCAGATTAAATATGTCATCCAGATTAATGTGGTCGACAAATGTGTCAGCACATACAAGCACCATTGCTGCATCTCAATTTGCATGCTATCCATCCTTAATAGTATTCAAAAATAGATTTAGTATGTCCCACATCACAGTATGTTAAAATGAGTATTCCAAAGTTACCCAGATGTTCTACCATTTCTGGTAGAAATTCAAATTTCAAATCCGTGCTTACTCTAACAGCTAATATTGCCATAATATAAAATGGATGTGAATTTGATTAGAACTAAAAACACGAGTAAAAAGTGTTAACAGACTACAAAAATGGTGGACGAGTGAGATTCATTGTTAAGTGGAGAGGCTTTGGTAAAGATGTTTGAATGACTCCTAATTACTATCTAGCCTACTGGAAAATAAATATATATTTTTGAATTTTGAGCTAAATATAATCTGGAACAACAATGTAAACTGTTATAAAGACATGTTTGGCATTTCCTTCTGAATGCATACTTCTGCAAACACCTGAGGAGGTTTCTGTGCATCTGAGAATGGCAGAGTAACCTGTTGCTGCTGCTTCAGTATGGTAGGAAATTAAATATGAAAGAGATGGAAATGATGTGTTGAGATGATTGACAGGGCACGTAATTAAGCAACATAACAGTCCAATAATAAAAGAGCAGTGTGTCCCAAAGCTTTCAAGCTTTTCTGTTACACACTGACAGTATGTCATTTTTCTTCACAACAAAGTACATACTTTTAGGACATACACTGTTAACAATTTCCTGTAGAATTTACAGCAACTTACTGGCAGCGGTTCACCACTAACTTACTGTAAATCAAGCAAATACTGTATTTACATTTACAGCACCATTTATCTTGCTGGATATGCATTTGCAGAAGTATGTATATCTTTACTGTATAATATACAGTAATTTTTACAATGCAAATTGAAAATACAGTAGCATACTGCATAACTGTCTAACAGTAAAATATAGTTTATATTACAATTAAATAAAAATAATCATTAACAGTGGTGTATGTATGTGAATTTAGACACAACACATAAAATAGAGCATTGTTTTTTGTTTTTTAAAGTAAAGAAAACAAACAGGCGTTATTTCAGTAATCTACTTTAAATTCAGAATTTTGTATAGTCCACAGTCTGTCTTACAATTACATACAAGCACATGTTCACAAAGTAAACTTATGTTAATCTACTAACTCCAAGGTATGAGGTCATTTGTTTGGACAAAATGGTGAATGGCAAATGGGGCACATAATATTAGCTCTGTGACTGGTCAGATCGTCTGTCAATTAAACTCCATGCAAAGGGCCAGTTGAGAGAAGTTTAAAGCTGTGACTTTGCTTCATAACAAACACAAAGCTTATTGTGATTATTACATGGAAGGTGTGCTGCAAATAATGTTGAATAAAGTTCATGCATCAAAAGAAAACAGCATACTATATATACGAAAATATTGATCTTTGAGATTTAAGGATCCGCATCAGTATTGTCAAATAATTGTGTTTTCAAGTTGGCGCTGCCTCAACGGATAAACAAAGGCTAAACGCTGATGAAAGTTGATGCTGCGGATTGTTAATTATAATTGCTCAAGGATCGTTTCACATCGCTCTACAACATATAACTTGTAAGTAATCTCTCTAAACCTAAGGCCAATCTTCGCTCTAATGTTTCGATCTTGTTCTGTCCAAACTGGCTCGCTCTGGTTAGTGTTGTGTGCAATCTCATCTTGAATGAACTCAGTCTCGGTGCGTCCTCGGAGCTGTTCAAACAGATTGAAGTAAAGGTCAACAAGACGAAGGAATGGCCACACAAAGCAAGCCTCTGCAATTTGCTTTTCCCTTTTATTTAAAGCCAAACCTTCATCAGAAGAGGAGGGAAAGTTTAGGGTTGTGATTGGACTTTAAGCCAGTTGTTTTGTTTTGGTATTCTGCAATTTTCTGGAGTTTTCATCCTAAGCAATAACGTTGCTCATTTCAGTCTTGCCAAGTAAAAATAGTCAGGATTTGGGTTTTATTTTGAGTTGAAAACCAGGTTATTTTTGGAAAACCATGACACACTTTTATTGTGTGTTTGTGTGCGTGCGTGCGTGCGTGCGTGCGTGTGTATGTGTGTATGTGTGTGTGTACTTGTTTATGTTGTTTACAAGGACACAAAATTGTATAATGACATGAGTATGACCTAGCTGTACACTATTAAGGTGGTTTATGAGCACATGCCTGAAAAACATACTTAACAGGGTCTTTTGACATAGAAAATTTGCCACAGCATTTCTCCGACGGTTGGGTTAATGGGGTAGGGGTAGGCCATATAATAAGCATTTTGTACAGTATAACAGTACATAACGCCTATGGGTAAACTATATATAAGTCTGAGTCCTTGTAAACTATATATATGTGTGTGCATGAGTGTGTGTGTTTGTTTGTCTCTGTTCAGGAAGGCAGGCGGTCCGGTGCATATCCTGAGTTTTGCTTTGGACGTGTGTCAGCGGTTCTGATCTGGCTTGTCAGCCATGTTTTACTCAAGCTCCCTCTACCCCTTCACCCAAGGGATATCCTAGTGACAGTTGTGTGCTTCTTTCTATCTCAGTCCTCTTGCTTTCCATCACAAACTGTCATCTTCTTCCCTTTTCTCTGGCTTTCAGACTCTGTCCTGCTGTACTGTGTCCACTTCATTGCTTACTCTGCCACAGATGCCGCAGTTGCACTTTTGCAAAGATTTTTTTGATGGATTTTCTGTCAAATGGGAATAATATTATTTGAAAATGTTCTGTGTGCATGAGGCCTTCTAACTACAAGGGATAGGAATTCAAAATCTGTTGCTATATTTGCAGTGGAACTGCTCATAGTACAATGTGCAGTATTGTCATGGATACTCAAAGGCAAGCTGTAAAATGTGCTCAGTTTTATTGAAGCAAATGCAAATAGATGAATGCATGTGAGAAACAGGTCATGGGTGTCTAGTCTCTTTACAATTGAGAGGTTGTGGATGAAAAATGAAGACAATACTTAAGTAAAGGGTTGAGATGTGTAATCCACACTGTGATATTGATTATTGTGAATATTGAGAAGTCTATATATTGTCTATAAATATATACACATTGCTAATCAAAATTTAATATACTGTATATGCATCATTATGAATATATGTGACCCCGGATCCTTACATTGCAAATTTGTGGGGATAGCCAAACATATATTTTATCAATCAAAATTATTCATTTTTCTTTTATTCCAAAAATTATTAGAACGTTAAGAAAAGATTATATTCCATGAAGACATTTTGTAAATGTCCTTCTTAAATATATTAAAACCTATTTTTTGTTCAGAAATATGCATTGCTAATAAAATTGTCAATATTTAGATATGTAGATATTTTGAACCCTCAGATTATGCTCAGATAGACCAAATATTATATATGCATACATCTCAATTTCCAAAAAGTGACCCTTATGACTGGTTTTGCAGTCCAAGGTCTCATACAGTATATACTATACTGACCAACCAAACTGAAACAAAATCAAATCACACAGAGAACACAAATCAGCCTAACCATAGGCAATGAGGGATCTGAATGAAGCCAGTTCCCTCATTGCCTATGGTAATGCTGGTTTGTGTTCCTCTTGTGTTTGGATTTTGTTTCAGTTTGGTTTCTAAATAAAGAACAACAGCTGTACTTAATTCTTTACCCTGAAAATTGCACACAAAAAAAGTGAATATAAGTCTAAATATACAATGTGTACATGTAGGATGCTTATAATCTTAAAAGGATAGGCAGTTGTGAGAAAGGATAGATTTTGTTCCACATTGTCTGTTTGTTGTATATTATCCACTTGTAAAGTTCATATGTCATTCAGAAAATGTAATACTGAAAATGCTTATATTGTGTGTGTGCGTGCGTGCGTGCGTGCGTGCGTGCGTGCGTGCGTGCGTGCATGCAGGGTAGAGTGGGGTTAGGCCAATACAATATACGGTTTGGACAGTATAAAATGAATGGAAACCTATGTAATGTACCCACTTTTCACAAAAACAAACGTGTGTGTGTGTGTGTGTGT
>CAIGQW010055024.1:7042394-7058161 GCA_903798125.1 Danio choprae
TGCGTGCGTGCGTGCGTGCGTGCGTGCATTATGGCAGTCTAGATACACTAAAGCTCTCTGCTTGGACACAATTAGTAGTATTGTTATTAAAGTAATAATGTGAAAGCTGAGAATAAGGCTTGAGTTTGCCTGTACTGAATTCCCAAGTCAATGATACCATAAACATTTTCCCCCTTTAAATCCTGACTCTCACTGCTTTAATTCTTTAGTTTGCATTTGTGTGTATTTTGAAGTGTTTCTTTTTTCTTTTCTTTTTTTTTATTAATGTTGTCCCACTGTCGAGTTTGCCATGGGCAATGTTTTAATTACCATAGAGCCCAGAGGGAAATATTCAAATGAATCCAGAAAAGAAACAGAAAAACAAAGCAATTTCAGTTTGTAATTACATGTGCAGTTTCATTGGAAGGCCAAAATATTGTTTGCTTGTCTTGCTACTTTTTTTCTGCGATAGTGCTATTTATTTAAACAATGTTAGAGCACATTTAAATAGGGTATTTTATAATTCATTCAATTGTGATTGGTTAGTTCACCTTTCATGCATTTGCACCATGTATTTAATGCATTGTGAATGCCTTCCAGCACCTGCAATGTGACCGCAATTCTCTCCTCCTTGATAATGTGTTTATTATCACCCGATGTGGAGTGCTTTTGGCATCTGGCTAACTAGAGTCTTCATATCTTTCAGTGATGCAGGCTTAAGAAATGACATTTCAAGAACAATTCTGAAAGATCTCAGCAGTAAGTTTGTCCTTTATGCCAGGTCACCATGTCCTTGATTATACTGGAGTTCTTTTTGCAAATTCTGCAGCAGTAGTATTTTAGTGTTTCTTCTGTTTGTTGTTTTATTTTTGTTTTAGTTTTTAGATAGATAGATAGATAGATAGATAGATAGATAGATAGATAGATAGATAGATAGATAGATAGATAGATAGATAGATAGATAGATAGATAGATAGATAGATAGATAGATTGATTGATTGAAAATCCTCTAAAGCTCTCATTTGACTCTAAAGCAGGTTTTCATTTAGGATGTGTCTGTACATTGCTGCATTCATTTTCCCTCTGTCCTGACTAGTCTTCTAGTTCCTGCTGCTAAAAAATATCCCCACAGCGTGCCACCACCATGCTTCACTATGCTTCACTGTAGGGAAGCATGGTGATGAAACGTAATGCCTGGCATTCACTGAGTTCAAATTTAGTCTCATCAGACCAGAGAATGTTGTTTCTTATGGTCTGAGAGTCCTTCAGATGCCTTTTGGCAAATTCCAGGCGGGCCGCTATGTGCCCTTTTCTAAGGAGTGGCTTTCGTCTGGCCACTCTACCATACAGGCCTGATTGGTGGATTGCTGCACAGATGGTTGTCCTTCTGTAAGGTTCTCCTCTCTCCACAGAAGAACGCTGGAGCTCAGACAGAGTGACCAGCAGGTTATTCATCACCTCCCTGACTAAGGCCCTTTTACCACGATTACTCAGCTTAGATGGCTGGCCAGCTCTAGGATGAGTCCTGGCGGTCATTAGAACTTTGCTCATTAGAACTTTTAGAGCAGCAGAAATTTTTCTGTAACCTTCCCCAGCCTTGTGCCTAGAGACAATCCTGTCTACAGACAGTTCCTTTGTCTTCATGCTTGGTTTGTTCTTTGACATGCACTGTCAACCCTGGGACCTAATATAGACATGTGCATGCCTTTTCAAATCATGTCCAATCAACTGAAATTACCACAGGTGAACTCCAATTAAGCTGCTGAAACATCTCAAGAATGATCAGTGGAAACAGAATGTACCTGAGCTCAATTAGAGCTTCACGGCAAAGGCTGTGAATACTTATGTACATGTGATTTTTCAGGTTTTTTATTTTTAATAAATTTGAAACTATTTTAAAAAATCGTATTCACATTGTCAATAATGGGTATTGTGTGTAGAATTTTGAGGAAATAAATGAATTTATTCCAGTTTGGAATAAGGCTATAACATATAAAGACGTTGAAGCATTATAAATACTTTCCGGATGCACTCTATATATATATATATATATATATATATATATTTGTGTGAGTGACCAGAGGGAGAACAGGCTGATGGGCCCGGAGGGGTCCTGGTGAGCAGGGACTGGGCTTGGACATTGACAGCAGCCTTGGGGGAAATGGGCACTGTGAGCATCCTCTTAATGCTGCGTTACACACATGCTGATGCTACCACACTCACTACAGCCCTGAAGCAGGAGCAGGAACTGAACATGGCCTACCTTTGTCCACACCAATTCCGTCATTCCTCCAGCACTGGGGTGGGGTGGGGAGGGGGGGTTGGTTAAACACAACAGACTCATCCAGCCCACGATCCAACCAAGCCGCAGATCGCATCTCTATTTTTGTAAATGCGCGGTGGTGGATTGATTGAGGCTGGCAGCATCATGAGGCTGGGCTCCAGCATTTAACTTAATGTTTGTTTTTATTCCTCCTCACCAGCACCAGTGTTCCCTGAACTCTCTTCCGAGAGAGTTGAGCACGATTCCCATGGATTTGAAAAACTTCACTCTATTGTGTGTCTTTATAGATGTGCCTTCATGCTTTGAAAAAGCAAACAGCTGCTTTGAGCATTCAACGTTTTAAGTTGTCAGGGGAGCCCATAGATCTTTATTGAGTGGGCAAGAAGTGCTCTGCCCAACAACGATGCCGCAATATACCAAATAACACTAAGGGGGAACTTGCTAAGAATAAATGTCAAGCACATATTGCTTTTCTCACTTTGGTCTGCAAAAGTAAATCCCCCGGTAAGCTTAAAATCAGTTCGCAGAGAGGTTTTGTACACTGAAAATATAAGGCCAAATAAATCTATTAAACGGATAGTTCTTTCAGAAATGTAAATGTGCTGTTAATTTACTCACCCTCAGGCCATCCAAGATGTGGATGATTTTTTTTGTCCTCTCAGTAGAGCAATAACGAAATTGTACTTTAGTTGAAACTGTGGTCACGGTGAGTCATACAATTTAAGCCAGTGGTCTTTCATCAGTTTGAGAGTAAAAAAGTCTTATCTCAGCACAGCCGTCTACCAGGAAGTTTCAGAACACTTCATGCTGGTTTGATATTTCCAGCAGGACGTGGCACCTACCCACACTGCCAAAAGTACTAATACCTGGTTTAAGGACTATGGAATCCCTGTGCTTAATTGGCCAGCAAACTTGCCTGACATAAACCCCATAGAGAATCTATTTTCTTATATTGTGAAGAGAAATATATTTTGGAAGATACCAGACCCAACAATGCAGAAGAACTGAAGGCTGCTATAAGAGCAACCTGAGCTTTTATATCACGCTTTCTATGACACATCACACTGCTGAAGTAATTCATGCAAAGGGAACCCAGACCCTTTTTGTAGAATTGAGCACAATAATTGAGTACATGTTCATACTTTCAGTAGTCCAACATTTCTGTGTTAAAAATACTTTTTTAAGTAATATTCACATTTTCTGAGAGACTGAATATTGGGGTTTCATTAACTCTAAGCCATAACCAACAAAATTAAAAGGAATAAGCACTTGGAATATGAAATATGTGTGTAAAGAATGTATATAATCTGACTTTCACTTTTTGAAATAAATTGCTAAAATAAATCAACTTTTCAGTAATACTCTTATTTATTAAGATGCAGCTGTATATATGTACAATATTTTTATGTTTTAAAACGATCTGAAAAATGATCTGAAAAGTTTGTTCGTGTAATAACAATGTAATGACAAGGATAGATTGTTCAACCACTGGATTGTATTTAATACTTTGTATAAAATGTTTTTTTTTTTGTAATGACAGCTTCAAGATGCCTCGTGTATGGAGAATGGAGTCACATGCATTCCTCAGGTGTTATTTTTCCCAGACGTCAATAGAGTCTAACATTCTTGACATTTCTGTGGGTCTTTTTTATGAACTCTGATGGTTAGTTCTTATTTTCTATTGAATTCAGGTCAGGTGATTGGCTGGGCCATTCCAGAAGTTTTATTTTCTTTTCTGAAACCAGTCGAGAGTTCCTTGTCTGTGTTTGGGATCATTGTCTTTCTGAAATGTCCACCCTGGATTCATCTTCATCATCCTGACAATTTAGGTGTTGCGACTGAAGCAGTTAATATTCATTTCTACTGACAAGTGGCAGGGTTGCTTTTTAAAAACTGAGAGATTTCAGCTCATGTTTGGCCTTTTAAACCTCCCTTTCTTCACGTTCAATACATTTTTTTCCTCTGTCATTTCATTTTATTGCACATAACTTAATTTATAAAACAATTAGTTTTGTTTTCTTTGTATTTATGGATTACTTTGGTGGTTACTGACATTTGGTAAAACAATTTGAGTCAACTGCACCTATGGAACTTGTCATTATTTTTCTCAGAAAACATTTCATATAGGTCTTATGAAGCAAAATAAAATGTTATAATTGTATAGTTAATATATATTCTTTTTTTCTTCAGTTTTTATTTTGTTTGCACAGATCAATTGTTTTGCTTTATAAGACTTTAGTGGATTATGTGTATTATTGTTGGTTTGCCTGCATATGTCTGTCAGTCAATCTCTTTAATAAAACCGCCACATTTTTTTATCTAATGCAGAAAGCGAAACTCCTTTTTATTTCTCATTTGCACTAAGTGACAGAAATCGCCATGAGTGTCTCATTTAGATGAGCAGCTAGTTTTCATTTGAAGCTCCTCAGTTTTGAAGGCACAATTGTGTGTGGTGCAGTCTTGGGCCTGTGAAATGTGACTCTTTTATTGCCAGCACTCATCATCCTTCTTTTTTTTTATCTCTTCTGTAGTGTCTCTAAAGATGAAAGGAATTAGCGAGGCATGAAACAGGTTCACCCATTTTCTATTCTTGCCAAGACTCACAAACCCGACAAAAGCGGGCCCACATTTTCATATCTCGGGGATATTTTACCCGCCTGCACATTCACCTCCAACTCCAAAATCGCATGTAAGCTTCCTAATTGCATTGAAATTTGCTTCTTATATTTCATCTCGTGTGAAAAATATTGTACCTAATTATGTATTCATGGAAGCCATTAGCAGAAGGAAGCAGGCATCTTAATGCATTTATTTTAAGCTCTAATTTAATGTAAGTGGTCAGATTTATACGAATAATGATCATCAGCATTCATGCTGTGATCTCTCGCTCCAGAACGTACTCTCACTTGCTTCGTCTTTCCTCCAGGTGACAAAATAACAATAAGATAAATGTCATCCGCAGCATATCTTTATATGGGAAAGAGATGATGTTTTAGTCAGTATATTTTAGTCGTCAGGCGTCAGTGTTTGGAAAGTTACTCTTTGTTTCCAAATCACTGTGACTGAAGAGTAATGAGCTGCCTGAACGTCTGTTCTGTTACTCTGTGTGCCAACGAGCAGTGATACAACTCTATCTGCATGTAAATAAAGCAAGCACCCACCAGAGAAATCCCACAGCAAGTTGAAAGTTGGTACCGAGACAGATACATGGTGTTAGTAGTTAAGAGCATCTGTTATTTAGGCTTAAGCAGAATCTTTTGCTATAAACACAGACACACGACCATCTTATGTTTTCAAACACTTTTTTTCCCGCTATTGGTTTGTGGCTAATAGATACATTTTAACTTGCTCTAGTTGCCACAACAACACAACTCGATAGCGAATGCACACAGAGCAGTCGTGACCCAGACAAAAGAAAGTGTGTCTCCAGACCTTATAATGGGGGTCAGTTCAGCTGGCTAAAGAGTCTCACTTTGTCCTCAATTGGAGAGGTTTTTGAAGCTAAAGAGGTCATTGCAATATATATCTTGACTAAACTCGGCTTTTAGGCTCAGTCACCCTCGAAAGACTGAAACTCGGACACACATTGTGCTTTTCAGGCTGGCGTCACTGTCCAAGGTGCTGAATCACACCACCCACGCTGTGACAGGAGCTGTCCAAGGTACTGCTCCGCTGTCAGATATTTCTATTTAAAGAGCTGATGATTTGCCATTTCTTGTTAAATCTCGTATTTTAAAAAAATGTATTTTTACAGTTCCTCTAGTTTTAATTATACTCTCTTTTTAACCACATTTTCTTTTAAGTTTTAGATAAATGAAGAGTGCTAATAAAAAAAAATGATTATATAACAGATTTATTATAAAACAGTGTTATAAATTATGTAGTTATGTGTACTAAACTATATTGGAAATGCACCATGCATATTCAAAGTGATACTAGGGTTTGTTCAACTGTTTTTTGTTTTACTGTCAAATTCACAGCTCTTTATAGCTGCTTTTCTGCATGCTGATTCATTGTTGTGCTATTATTGATTTGAGTTTTACCCAATCCTAAATGTCATGTACAAAAATAAATGGCAGCTTGTTTTATGATCAGATGCCCCCCTCCTGACTTAGTAGATAATTAGATGGTTCTTTTTGACAGCATTTATCATATAACCCTGAGTGAATATTTTGTTTTATGCAACTTTATGTATTTATTTATTTATTTATTTATTTATTTATTTATTTATTTATTTATTTATTTATTTATTCATTCATTAATTCATCCATTCATTCATTCATTTATTATAAAATTCATTCATTCATTTATTAGCAATATCTTATTTTGCTTTTTAATTTTTTTTTTCATAATGTTTTTCTTTCATTTATTCATTTCTTTATTTGTTTGATTGATTTAAAAATATATATGTGTTTGTTTGCTTGTTTGTTTGTTTGTTTGTTTGTTTGTTTGTTTGTTTGTTTGTTTCCTTTTTTATTTCAGTTTTATTTTTTCATTTTTTATTTCTTCATTCATAAAAAAATATTTATTCATTCATTCATTCATTCATTTTCATTTCGGCTTAGTTACTTTATTAATCTGGGGTCGCCACAGCGGAATGAACCGCCAAATTATCCAACATATGTTTTTTTTACGCAGCGGATGCCCTTCCAGCCACAACCCATCTCTGGGAAACATCCATACACACCCATTCACACTCATACTCAAACTCCACACAGAAACGCCAACTGACCCAGCTGAGGCTCGAACCAGCGACCTTCTTGCTGTGAGGCGAACGTGCTATCCACTGCGCCACCATGAGGCTAATTTATTTGTAATGTAATTTATTAGTTGTATAGTGTTTTTCATTCGTTCATTCTATCTCACTCACTCACTCACTCTCTCACTCACTCTCTCACTCACTTCATTCATTTATTCATTGATTTGTTCATTCATTCGTCCATTTGTTATGGTTGATTTTTTTCTTTCTTTCTTTCTTTTATTTGATTTTATTTGTTTGACTTTATTTTGATGCTATATTTACTAGTTTTTTGTTAGTTTGTTTGCTTGTTTATTTGTTTTATTATTTGTTGTTTATTTTTAATTAGGGTTTACAACCTCGAAGCAAATTTGAAGTTTTATAGAGGGCAAAAATGACTGTCCTTGGTGACAGATTGCTATCTTAAGCAATCTGGTAATGCATAATTCTCATTCATGATGCTCATCCTACGGATTTCTTCCTGGTGATCCTGACACCTGTCACTCTGTCCATCTTTCATGTCGCCCTCACACTTTTTCATCTTATTTCACAACATATTGCCCAAACGGCTTTGAAATGCAGACTGTTTACTAACATTAGAGAGATGGCGTGCGTATATGCAGGCGCTTTCTGCATGTGTTTCCGCAACGAGGCATTAAAAAAAGCCTTTGAAGTATTTTGATGTTTCTTTGCTGCTCTCTTGCCAGTTTCATAAATAGGTCAGACGCTCTTTGCATCTTTTTTTTTCCTTTTTTTTTCTGTTCATCCGGTAGGCATATAGTGTGCAGATTCACTCCGGTGTCTCTCTTCCTTTTTTATTTTTTTTTTTTTACATTTTATTTCTTCTGCTTTAAGTCTTTTCCTCCAGAGCTGTCTGTAATCTGTCAACTTTACAAGCGTACTTTATTATTTCGCATACACACATTTGGCTCTTAGAGAAATAGTCATTCATTCACAGAAGGCATAGTAATATTACACGTATTGAGGGCTGTAATTTTTTGTAATTTTCTTTGGAGCGTTAGAAAGGATTGCACTTCTTTAAAGAGGTGTGATGGTGCACTATTTTCTCTATTAGTTATGTTTGCTTTCAACTTTTCCTTTGAGATGAGCTCTTTGTGTCTTTGTTTGAGTGCCTGTTTCTACAGGATCCATTCGGCCATATTGAATTGACTAATGCGTTTAACTGGGTAAAAATGCATGTAATTCATAGGTGTGTTATGTGTTGTTTGAGTTTGTTATATATGATGAGGCTATGATAACTGTGCTGTGTAAAAGTTTTAACAATCAACCTTTTTTAAAATACGTTCTTGGTTGTTTGTACTCTACACGGCTATGTTTATTTGATCAACTAAAATTGAAACAAAACATTTAAAAAAATAATAATTAATTATTTGTTCATTCATTCATTTTCTTTTCAGCTTAGTCCCTTCATTCATCAGGGGTCACCACAGCGGAATGAACCGCTAACTTATCCAGCATATGTTTTACGCAGCGCATGCCCTTCTGCCCGCAACCCAACACTGGGAAACACCCATACACACTCTTTCACACACATACACTATGGCCAATTTAGCTTATTCAATTCACCTATACCACATGTCTTTGGACTGTGGGGGAAACCAGAGCACCCAGAGGAAACCCACGCCAACACGGGTATAACATGCAAACTCCACACAGAAATGTCAACTAACCTAGCCAGGGCTCGAATCAGCGGCCTTCTTGCTGTGAGGTGATCGTGCTACCACTGTGTTACCGTGAGGACTCATTAATTACTTAAATAAATAAAGACAGAAAGAAAGAAAGAAAGAAAGAAAGAAAGAAAGAAAGAAAGAAAGAAAGAAAGAAAGAAAGAAAGAAAGAAAGAAAGAAAGAAAGAAATACAATGGAGTGAAATAAAATAAGAAAGCTAAATTTGTATTAATCTTTCCCAGTGATGGGTTGCAACTGGAAGGGCATCCGCTGCGTAAAACATATGCTGGATAAGTTGGCGGTTCATTCCACTGTGGCGACCCAGATTAATAAAGGGACTAAGCCGAAAAGAGAACGAATGAATGAATTTGTATTAATCATTGAAATGATTAAAAAGCTTTTGAGTATTTAACATATTTATTGAATTTTTGTTAGATAAATAATTATATTACTTTTTTAGTTTTTTCCAGTATAATATTTTTTTAAACTTGATTATAAATAAATAAATACAATAAAAAAATCCAATGATTAAATGAATACAATGAATACAATTGAGTGAAATAAAATAAAGCAACGTTTGAATTATTGAATTAATTAAAATTAAGACTTTTAAGTATTTAGCATATTTTTACTTTAACATAATTTGTGCTAAACAAATTCCAATAAAAAAAATAAGTTTTCTCAAAATTATATTTTTTCTCCTGCTCTTATCCATGAAATTAATGAATTATCTTTAAATGTATGTATTTTATTGAAAGATTAATGGATTTTAAGCTTTTCAGCAGCATTTACATATATCAGACTTCACAGTTTTATTTATATTTATATTCAGAGTTTTACAAAGGATCACATATTTGTTAATACATAATACTAATGTTTTATGAATCATAAAGTCATTTAAAAAAATCACAAATTCCCCTATGTAAAAAAAAACTTTGAATTAAATACAACCTGGAAATAAATCTGTGTGTGTGCGTGCATGTATGCGTGCGTGCGTGTGTGTGTGTGCGTTGTATTAGTCATGTTTGAAAAATAGTGCAATCCTAATTAATCATCTGGACAAGTATACTAATAACTTAATTCACTCTATTCACCCGCAGTGTCTTGCCTTTATTTACTGCTATTAATTCTATAGTAAGGAAGCTCAGTCTGCGTAATGACACTTTTGTGTGTTCATGTGCGTAAAACCCATAGGTTTCTTTGCACCATCTGCTTGCCAGGCCTCACATTACAGCAACAGTCCGCTAACTCCATGTAGGCTGGCAATTTGCATGTTGTCAGGCTGTAGATTATTCAGCGTCTAGAGGATTATATCCTCCTCTGCACCAGAAGTTCAGACGCAGCCAAACTGAGGTTTCGCCCATAGCAGATTCATAAAGATGACACACATGATGGCAATGACGCAGGAGTACGGCTGAGCCGCAAAGCACTCAGTCCAGACTGAGAACTCTAATAAAGTGCTGTTCAAAACTTATTTAGTGGCTTACTTGACCACATTTACCCTTTTGGTTAACACAAGATATCAGTGGCGACCCAGAGTTTAATGTATAACAGATTATCAAAGAAGAAAGATCAATAATGGGGGTAAAAAGAAAGAAAATCTAAATTGTTAAATGCCAATTTGTAATTTTTTGGAAAACTATAAATACAGTTAAACTGCTGAAACAGAGTTAACATTATTATTCAAGTAAGCTATATAGAATAATTTGAAAATATAAAAATGTATATTAAAAATGCATAATAAAAATAAATAAATAAATAAATAAAATAATCATTCTTGTTGTCACTATTATTATTATTATTATTATTATTATTATTATTATTATTATTATTATTATTATTATTAAAAATATAAAATAAAAATTGTATTAATTTATTTGTAATAAATAGCAGCATGCACTCATACAGTTTTATTTAATTTATTTTACTTATTTTTTTATGTATTAAGTCATTTCTGCAAAAATTACATTTATTTTGGAAAGAATGAAATAGTGATCGAACAAATGAAATAACAAATAAACAAATTTAAAACAAACAAACAAACAAACGAATGAATTAACAAATGAACAAACAAAACAAATAAAATTGGAAGTAGTAGTATAGTGGTAATTACAAACCTGTTGCACAACCTGAAATTACTTACAATCCACAATTTATTTCTAAATTGACATTAGACAAGCTGAAAACATGAGAGAGTTTTAGAATTGTGATTTCCAGACATGAAAAGGTTGACTGAACAATTACAAAATCTTAGTAAATAATTACTATAATCTGTAATCATAGTATAATCTTACTAAAACATTAATTAAAAAAAAAAGTCAGCATTAATCTTATTATTATTTTTAATTTCAGTTCCTGAACCTCGGGCCCAGTTTGCGGATGCACAATAAATCAATTCTCATGACAGAAACAGGCACACAGGTCTTGCATACTGACCTTCACTTCATTCACTGTAATTAATCCACTTCTTTCCATCTATATGTTTGACTTTAGGAGCTTTTAGTTGGCCTGACCTCCTCTGTCAGTGACTCCGGAGCATTAGATTTCCCCACTGCAGTTTTAAATTCATCCATTGTAATTCAAAGAAGAGATGAAGCATTTTTAGAAAGCTCGTCTTTAGTGCCGTGTCCATGTTCCCTCTGTTCGAATAAGAGACTGAATGGGACGAGTCGCAGCGCTCAAATGTTTCCAGACGGAGTATATTATCAGCGCTTCAGAGTCCGAGGGGAGGTTGTTAGCGTCTCATCTTCATGCAGAAAGAAATAAATCAGAAGTGGTGAAGGCACTCGTGTTGCTCCTCAGACACTGGCTTATGCAAACCTTCAGGGAAGAGGCATTAGATTGATTGTTAAAGCTGACTGGGAGTGCAAGAAACTGTTTGACGACTGGGATAAATCCTGTTTAAGGAAAATTTCCATGTCTGCTTTGTCACCATGTGACTATCGGGCCTCATAGGCATTATTCTTGAGGTCAGTCAATGCTTTTTTGATTTGGCAGAGGACTGAGGGAAAAGACTGGGCTTTGTTGGTAATTGATCGTCCAAATGTTTTCCAGGTCTACTCATGAGCAGAGATTTGACAGGCGAAGGAAGTTGGAAAAACTTAAATGTATTCCTAATATACAGAATGTATATTAGTTGCAGTCAGCATAACAACTTTGTCCAGTGAAAGCATTTTCTACAGGTGATGTTTTTTATAGTTTTGCAGTTCTACTTTTAAACATTGTAAGCCTGTCCCACCCGCCCCCCTTTAACTCATATATTATGTTTATATTTTGTTTTGTTTCATTCATTCATTCATTCATTTTCTTTTCGGCTTAGTCCCTTTATTAATCTGGGGTCGCCACAGCGTAATGAACCGCCAACTTATCCAGCATATGTTTTACGCAGCGGATGCCCTTCCAGCTGCAACCCATCACTAGGAAACATCCATACACACACTCATTCATTCACACACATATACTAAGGGCAATTTAGCTTACCCAATTCACCTATAGCGCACGTATTTGGACTTGTGGGGGAAACTGGAGCACCTGGAGAAAACCCACATGATTACGGGGAGAACATGCAAACTCCACATAGAAATGCCAATTGACCCAGCCGAGGCTCGAACCAGCGATCGTCTTGCTGTGAGGCGATCGTGCTACCCACTGCACCAACATGACACCCCTTGTTTTGTTTCATTTTAAATATTTTTTATTTTGTTTTGCTTTTTTCCTTTGCTTTGCTTTGCTTTACTTTACTTTGCTTTAGTTTAGTTTTGCTTTTGCTTTATAATTTTTGTTTTGTTTTTGCTTGTTTGTCTTATTTTAATTAAATTGTATTATTGCTTTGTTTTGTTTAGTTTTAATTTTTATTTTTTCTTTGCTTTATTATATTTATTTCTGTTATTAAAGTTTTAATTCTTTAATTGCTTTGCTTTATTTTATAATTTCTGTTTTGTTGTGCTTGTTTTATTATTATTATTTAGTTTTGATTAGTTTTTTTCTTTGCTTTATGTTCTTTTCTTTTTTTCTTTTTTATAATTTCTCTTTTTATTTTAGTTCTGTTCAGTTGTGGTGTTGTGGAATTGTGTGTGAAGAAAAAAAACTGTGATTTTAGTGAGTCAATTTAGGCAATTTTACGGATAAATAAATTAGCATATACATCTAACAAACAAATAAATAAATACTATATCATAAAATTATTTATAAATATTTATTCATGTTCATTGAATCTAGTTAGAAACATTAAACCTGCAACATAAAAATTGTACCCAGAATATGAAAAAACAGTGAACATAACGGAACATATTTAGGTTACAGCCATCGCTATAACACAACTGTTTCAAGACTCCATAACATTATTCAAAATATTCTATTATCCTCCATGTCTTCAAGTGGATCAGACCAGCGGCAGGTAGAGAGCATAAGATTTACCTCATTGCGACATTCAAAAAACATTTCCAGAGCTTCTCCTTTTTTTTTTCAATTTCCCTCTTTGATGACTTTCCAAACGGAGCGTGTAGGAAACAGTGCAAGCGGACGGGCAAATAGAGATGCCTGAGCACCCCGTCTATCTCCTCTGGCAATCTGTACTGTAACAATCCCGTCATGTTCCACGGAGGATTAAATGGGCTTTAATGGCAGACTTGTCTCTGCATTTCCTGGAGAGTGTTTTAATCTGCAGGAATATCCCTTTCTTTTGAGGATTTCTGTCAGATTTGCTTCTGCCCTCAATGTTCTGCTTAATGGGGAGTCGGGGAGATTGGGAGAGCATGTCAGGAAGCAGGTGTTGAGGATAAAAAGTGTGAAAAGAAAGGCAGTTTAGTACAGAAATACCCCCCCCCCCCCCAACTGCCATTTACAGTACAATAACAGCTCTCTGATCTTCTGCAACAATGAGAGTTATTACCAAACGCCGATGTAGCATATCGCCTGAGCAGCTATAGCTTAAGAAGTATGCATAATGAAAGATTAGATTTTGTCTTGTCTGTTAAATCAGCAGCTTTCAACTTTACTTTTTTTTATAGGCAGATAAAGAGGGTCAACTGTTTTTGCACATTTATATGTGGATTGTTATATACTGTATACAGATCAAAGATGAGTTGTTTTGTCTATGGCTTAAAACTTCAAAAGTGCAAAAAAAGAAATCACACTTAATCTGATCTTTACTTAATATATAATAAAGAAAAAAATTAAGGGCATTGAACACTTAAGGGCATTGAACATTGTTTTATGTTCAATCCCCTTAAATTTATACAAACTAATAAGTTAAACAAAATTAAATTTAGTTTAATTTAATTTAATTTAATTTAATTTAATTTTGTTTTTTATTTATTTATTTTTTCAAAACATAATCATGGATGATGTTTCGGTAAGTATCTTTTGTATTTATTTATTAATGTGTTTGTTTGTTTGTTTGTTTGTTTATTTATGTAGACTTATATTATAATTATGGAATTTATGAATGTTCTTACACTCAAATAAATAAAGCAATTACAAACAAAAATGAAATCTGTCT
Organism: Danio choprae; assembly: GCA_903798125.1. Lineage (NCBI taxonomy): Eukaryota > Metazoa > Chordata > Actinopteri > Cypriniformes > Danionidae > Danio > Danio choprae. Next base: position 7,056,585 of record CAIGQW010055024.1, read on the forward strand.
TAAACATTTTCATTTTGATGCTTTAAACAGTTTTGTCAAACTTGTCTAAATAAAGTATATGTGTCTGTAATGAATGCAAAACACACTACTATAGACAAGGGAGGATATATTATGGAGGAATTATTCAGCAAATAAAAATAAAGTCAATGTATTCAGCCACCCCACATCCTGTCATCACATTGTCTTGACACTTTGTGCATTATACAGGGTCATAAATAATCAAAACTAGCTTGCGGATTCACGCCATATCTGTGAAGGGCCACAAATACCAAATTATACAAATTGAGGACAGCAAAATCCTCTCTGTGCAACTTCGGAGAAAACAAAACAGTGTTCATTTACATTTTCATTTAATTTTCTGTTGGCCTGTAGCTCCGCGTACAGAATCAATCTTTCTAACTTCATTTTCAATATATTAGGCGGATGGGAGGGAGAGCCGGGGAAATATTGATTGTCTGAGCGTGCATTGTGTCTCCGCATGGATTGAACTCTTTGTGTGAATCAAATAAAATTGCAGTTTTTCTTATCAGGGTGAGAAAGAAGAATAAAAGGAAAAGAAACATGAGAGAATGATAGTGGTTATTTCATCAAGCAAAACCATGACAGTTATGCAACAAATTACAGCTCGAAATGAAAGGGGGAAAAAAAGAAAAAAACTAGCCCAGCGGTGAGTGTAACATTACGGCACATTTAACATGCAGGAGACAGGATTGAGAGAGATTTTACTGTATGTCCATGGTCACACAAAAATGATCAGATGCAAGTAAAACTGGGTTTCACACAAAGTAAAATATTTGATAAACTAAAAGTGATGGTCTGACATGAATATGACATGTATAGATAAAGGGCAAAAAAAGCCACAACCAGCGTTGGGTGTAATTAATTACAAAATAAAAATAACACATAAAACAAACTACTAATTACAAAATGACTGTAATTAAACTATAATTAAATTAGGTATGCTCTGAAAAAGTAAAGGGATTCATAATTACTATAATTAATTAATTAAACAATTAATAAATAATGAATTAATTACCGGTACTTATACCTGTTATAAGTAATAAGTCATGTAAATGCTGTACATATTGTAAATTCGATAGTTTTGTGCTTTGCTACTTATGATATTTACTTTTTCCTAAGTATTTTTATAGCATTTAGATTTACAGGGATTGTTCATTCGTTTATTCATTCATTCATTTTCCTTCGGCTTAGTCCCTATATTTATCAGGGGTTGCCGCAGCGGAATGAACCGCCTATTTTATATTATTTAATACTTTTTAAATTTTTATTTAATATATTTTTATATATTTTTTTAATAATTATTTTTAAAGATTTTATGCTAAGTACACTATTTCATAAAAAAATTGGCTCCAGTAACTTCAGATAGGGTTGGAACATACAGTAATGAAGTAATGTTTCACCTAAAGTCTGCCTTAAATCTCATTTTTGAAAATATGCTAAAGAACATGCCAAAAATCATGGATCATCTGACTTTCATGTCCATATTTTAATTTAATTTAATTTACTTTTATTTTAACATGGCAAATCATACAGCATGAGAGAAAATGACATATTTT
>CAIGQW010055024.1:7069015-7097501 GCA_903798125.1 Danio choprae
TAATAATAATAATAATAATAATAATAATAATAATAATAATAATAATATTATCATTATTGATATAGTTGTTAAAGTAAAGGGTTATTATTGCTGTTGTTGTTTTTGTTGTTGTTGTTGTTGTTGTTGTTGTTGTCGTTATAACTGTTATTACTACACAGTTGCAGTCCTTTTTATGTCGATTCAATTATATTGGTACATTTAACTCTAATTCATATGTCTATCCACTTTTAACCACAAGGCTTCAGTACTGCTTTGTAAGCTAATCACTTGTAATTCTATAAGTTCAGGTTTTTAATGAGCTAATTTGCATTTCAGGAATTAATCAAAATTGATTAAATAATTAACAGCGCAATACATCTTGCTCAAAACTTAACAAATGCGGTTTGAGAACATACACACAAAGCCAAGCTTGCAGTTGCAGTGACATCATTAACCCTGAAACTTGTCACCGTTATAAATGACGATGCAAGCAAAGCAATCGGGAAATGCTCATTGCGCATCAAAGCCATCGATAAACCTCCCGTCATCTTCTGTCATCATAAGTAATGGCCCGTTGCACGTGCTTGAATGCCCGTTGCCATGCACCAATGTGGAGAAATAGATTGTCTCCCACTTTGTGGTTGATGTGGCAATTCCAGCATGTTCTAGTGCAATTTGCCAAAGTAATTTGCCCTTTACCAAAGCAATGCACCTGATGGAGTCGGATTTAATAATAGACCCACATTGTTTCCCTCGTCTACCTCATTTCCGCTGGAAACTAGCTGATCTTAAAGATTTAGAAGCTATGGAGAATTAGGACTTCGGTTAATCTTCACAGAATATCCTCTGCCAGGGCTAAAGGTCCAAGAAAGCAGCTTCAACACTGCTGACATCAGTGTTCAGAAGAGTTGGGGAAAGTAAATTAACTCCTGCATCTCAGTCACGTCCAAAAGTGAGCACATTCTGCTCCCCCTCAAGCCCGGAGAAGAAGCGGTCCTGCAAATGCCTGGCCTAAGAGTCTCATCTGCTTACAAGCACACCTTTGCTCTCTGTGACTCTGTGGAAATCTAATAGCAGCAGGTGTGGATTGAGGGAGAGGATTGCATTGCCCTTCTCATTTAGAGTCAGAAAAGAAGCCCGGGCTCATAAATATACAGCGTTTGGTGGAATTGCAATGTAGCCGAGGGGTGAAATATTGAACAACCGCGGGCACCCATACGGTCTGCGATTTTTCATGCTTCCTCGTAATTTTAAGAATGCCGTTGACATTACTTTTGCTGTCTTGTGGAATTCACAAGTTAAGGTCTTTGTCAAAACTCCAACTGCTGGCCTGTCCAGGTTTTCCTTCTCCTCTGCTTTCCAAACAAACAAACAAACATACACGTTGTTTTGCATGCAAACTTGCACAGACGCAGCATGACTATCATGTTTTTCCATCTCTGGCTTCCAAGACTGTGTTTACATGCAAAAACAGCCATTATATGGGCTCCTCGGGTGTGATGTAGTGTGGTATCTGCAGGAGTAAAAAGACTGATAGACTGCTCTCTGACATCAGGTGACTTTGGCATGTTGTTTGCATGTAAATGGGTCTCCTGTGGAAATATTTTTTCATGTGCCTCAGACAGCATGCCCATAGAATATACACAGGTCTGAGGCATAATTTACACAAAAATGGAGAGAACTGTCTCAATTTAGGAAGCTCTGATCTCACTTCACACAACTTCTGGGAGTAGTTTACATGTTTTTATATAAAATTAATGCTGCTTATTTTAACTTTCTGTACATGAGATATAATTAAAGAAAAAAATGGTCATTTGTTATTAGTTTCCTCCAAAATATTAAACTTCACGGCTTTGATTTAACTACACAGCATGCTAGAATGATTTTTGAAGTCATGTCGAGACTAAAAATGGAGTAATGGCTGCTAAAAATTCAACTTTGCCACCAGAGGAATAAATTGCATTGTAAATATATTAAAATGCAAAATACTTCACAATAATACTGTTTTCAGAAATGCCATTTAAAAAAATAAATAAAATAAATGAATTTCAAATAAAGAAGTCCCCATAATCTATTTCAGATTAACTCTAAACTGCCTTTGCAAACATATTGAACTGAATATTTCTTTTTTAATTCTTTGAACCATGCAGTATATCCATATTGTGTGTGCTTTTTAGTGAGAAATGAGAAGTGGATCTGTTCTTTAGACAGTTAAAATGCTACCTGGCACCTTCACACTAACTCATGCATCACTCTGTTTTACTTACCTTTTTGCTTCTTCTTCTTCTTCCGTTTACTTTTTGACTGGCAAATCATCAGTTTGTAACAAAAGGTAATGCTTAGTTTGTGCAGGGACAAATGGTCAGTGTTGTGGCAATGCTGAAATTATATCTTTGAGATGAATACCAACTTCACCACGGATTAAGGCCGGCTGATCTTGGTTTTGGGACAAGGAAAACAACTTCATGCTGAGCAGTGCTGGTTTGAAGCAGAGAGAGAATAACCTCATTGAGAATCACAGCTTGGTACAAAACAGTTTCTCTCTCACCGGCCTCTATCTTGTTGCAGGTGGGGGGGCATGAGCCAACATGGACAAAACTGAATGCCTTCCCATCTTTGTCTCTGAACAAATCTCCAGTGGGAACACACGCTGGGTCATAACCAAATCAGACAATCGCCCGTCGAGTGTAAGAAATGTTTGAAATGTGCATTTCTAAGAACAGCCATGGGGTTTTTCTAACAAGGTGTTCCCAAATAATCAAGCCTTAATGTTCCCAACCTATAGGGAAATATGCAGTTAGATCTTCACTTGGCGTTGAATAACGCAGAAACACTCAACAATGACTCCCTGGTTATAGCCTGTAATTGCATCCCATTTTCGTTATGCCCCGTTCTCACACCTATTACAGTAATGTCATTGCAGATGCATTAATATGCATAATTAGAGTCAAATTTGTACAACTGAAAGACCAAATTTCATTCACTTTGTTTATGTGGCATGCTGCCACCAGCTTAGTACACCCTGTACCCACTGATGACATGTACCCTCTTAAAATGACTTATGAGAGGAAAATTAACGGATATTACTGACTTCACAGCATGACTTGGCATGGTTTAAGTCTAGAATTGTGCTGCATTCAGTTAGGCAGTGGTTATGTATTGCTCATTATGTGGTTACTTAAATATGATGAGCTAAAACATTATGACCACCTCCCTAATATGCTGTTAGTCCTACACATGCTACCAAAACACCCGCAGCCCTGTATTCTACAAGACCCCAGAAGGTTCCTTGTGGTATCTGGAACCAAGGTGTTAGCAGCAGACACTTTAACTTCACATCTCACAGATGGTCAGTTTGATTGAGACTCAGGGTAATTTGGAGGCCAGGTCATTATTTTTATTCACAAAAGTATCTTAAGGCTAAAAGTAGTTCTTAGCATGCAGATTTAGCAGAAAATTTTAAAAGTAATGAGCAGTCCTCCTAAATACAGGATTTCTAAATATTTCATTTAATAGTATTTCACAAAGCGTTCTAGCACCAAAACTAGTGGCTCAATCAGTGAAATATTAGAATTGAAGAGGAATCCTAAGTCACTAAAACCAAACAGACTATACTAGAATGGCTGCAATCTGTATTAGAAATGAAATAAAAACATACTAGAAACATTTGAACAAAAAGAGAACCAGAACATTGATTAAAAAAAAATCCCAATAATTGTGGTGGTATTCCTATACAGAAATATAAGAAATATGTTTTTAAATACATTGTTTCATTTGTTTCAAAGTGCACAGAAACATACTAAAATAATATATTTATTTTATGCAAATGTAAAAGTACATATATTTTATTGTCCATGAATTTACTATATTATACACTCTCAGAAAATAAAGGTACAAGAGCTGTTTTCAAAAGGTACATATTTGTACATGAAGGGTCCATAATGGTACCTCAAAGGTACTTTTTAGGTACATTTGGGCACTAATATGCACCTTTGAGGTACCACTGTGGACTCTTTGGGTAAAAATATGTATCTTTTGAAAAGGTACTGCCCCAGTGACAACTCCTGTACCTTTATTTCTGAGAGTGTAGACTACCTGACTGAAGTCTTGTCATCGATCCCAGTTGTAAGAGCAACAAATAATAACTTGACTTCTATTTGATCATTTGGAAAAGTGGGAGAAGGTAGATTTTTGTGATGAATCATCTGTTGAACTGCATTCCTATCATCACAAATACTGCAGAAGACCTATTGGAACCCACAATGACCCAAGATTCTCACAGAAATCAGTCAAGTTTGGTGAAGAAAGTCATGGTTTGAGGTTACATTCAGTATGGGGGCGTGCGAAGAGATCTGCAGAGTGGATAGCAACATCAACAGCCTGGGGTGTTAAGACATTTGTGCTGCCCATTACATTACAAACCACAGGAGAGGGCAAATTCTTTAGCAGGATGGCACTCCTTCTCATACTTCAGCCTCCACATCAAAGTTCCTGAAAGCAAAGAAGGTCAAGGTGCTCCAGGATTGGCCAGCCCAGTCACCAGACATGAACATTATTGAGCATGTCTGGGGTAAGATGAAGGAGGATGCATTGAAGATGAATCCAAAGAATCTTGATTAACTCTGGGAGTCCTGCAAGAACGCTTTCTTTGCCATTCCAGGTGACTTTATTAATAAGTTATTTGAGTCATTGCAGAGATGTATGGATGCAGTCGTCCAAGCTCATGGGAGTCATACACAATATAATTTTTTTTTCCACTGCACCATGACTTTATATTCTATACTGTAACATCCTGATGGTGAAGGTAGACATGATGGAGACGAACACGGAATGAAAATGATAAACGGATTTATTAAACAACACTTACTGGGTACAATACTGGATACAGGTAGACGGGACAAGGACCATAAGACAAACGAACCAAACGAATCAAAATACCGGACAACGAAGGACACAGACGAAAGGGTATAAATGGATAAAGGGATGATTAAACTAATGAAACACAAGGGATGAACACAGGTGAAACAGATGGACACTGATGGTGGCGGGAAAGACAGTACAAAGAAATCACATAACAAAGACAAAGGAAGACACGGACGAACACTGACATATACTGTACATTATTTCTGTTAAGTGACAAGACTTTTGTCTAAGCAAAGTTAGATCTTACTGTCCTAATTAAATAATAAAAAATCAAGGCATGATCATATTTTTTTGTAAAATAAGCATAATCTAAAGGCCTTTGCCTTTCATATTAGCCACTTAGATACCAAATGATCAACTAGAAGTCAAGTTATAATTTGTTTTTGCTAAAACTTATATAGGTGACAATACTTTTGTGAGGTAGTGTAGATATATACATTTTTTAAAACCATTGAAATATACATATTTACCTAATTATTTTTTATTTTTTGTATCATAGGAAAAAAAAATGTCTATAACAATAAAATTACCTTTTTAGAATGAAAATGTGCTGTTTTCTAGGTTGATATGGCTAGGCACTATTCTCTCATTCTGGCGTAAAAATCATGGAACTTTGCTACCGTGCCATGGTTGCAGCAGGCACAATGATATTACGGTACAGCAACAAAGTCCTTGATTATTACACTAGAATGAGAGTATATAGTTCCTTGTCATATCTACATAAGTACTAGAAAATAGCAATTTTTGATTTTCATTTCATCAAGATGCTAATGGTCTAATCTGATTCAATGATTTATGCTAGACTAAGCTAAAAGTGTTTCCCACTGTTTCTGTTTCTACTTTTTCTGCTGAATTCAAAAATGGTAAAACTCAACTGCAACTTAACTCAGAGGACTTGTAAAATGAGCCCATTGTATCTCTGATTTTTATTTTCTCTCTATTCCTTAGTAAAAGTTTATCTCAGCAGCCAATATGTTTGAAGACAATGTCAATATGTTTGAAGACAAAATAATATCTTAGCAAAATAATTTTACTGTTATTTTAACTCTTAATGGTGAGATACAATGTTTTGTGAATATGGGCCCTGATCAACATCTTGATCTTTAAACCATTGCTTAACAACAGTGTGGCTTGGTGCTTTTATCAATCTGAAAGAGGCCGTTTTTATCAGCTCACAGTTATCGTATAGCTCTCTAAGATTTTTCTAAGGCAGGCATATACTGCCCCATATACAGCAGAATGCAGTGCACTGTGTTGTAGCACATTACCTTTTGTGTGACTTGAGCCACAGTACACCCTCTGATGGCTGGGACCAGACAGGATAGCCTTTGTTGCCCTTGTTCATCGATGAGCTTTTGGCACCCAACACCATGTCACAGGTTTGAGGCTTATTCCTTCTCAGATCACTGTTGGTAAATTCTCACCAGTGCTGACCGGGAGCAACCCATAAGCCTTGCTGTTAGAGATGCTCTGACCCTGTCGCCTTGCCATAACAATGTGGCTTTTGTCAAAGTCACTCAGACCTTTTTTTTCTCTCCATTTCTCCTTCGTCCAACACACTAATTAAAAGTGTAAACAGAAGATCTTGGAAAATGCTAATGTTAGCCTGATAGCACTGAAAGTATACGCATGAATGCATGCTAGAAAACAGCTCTACAACACATCATGTAACCATAGAGAACACATTCACTATAGAGAACTTTATATCAGGAGTCGCCACAGTGGAATGAACCGCCAACTATTCCAGCATATGCTATGCAGTCTCAGCTTGCATCATCAAGGCTGCATCCAGATACTGAATTTAGTTCATCCAATTCACCTATAGCGCATGTCTTTGGACTGTGGGGGAAACCGGAGCACCCGGAGGAAAACCCACGCGAACATGGGGAGAACATGCAAACTTCACACAGAAATGTCATCGGTATCTTCACGTCCATGAATGTACCGATGATGTAATTCTTTCTGCGTGAGCTGGTTGTGCAGAGGTATGCATATTTTGACAAGCAGGTTGGACAGCCTATCACAATGTTTAGACTAAACATTTTGATTGGACACATTTTTTCTTGATCCAACACCTTCCACAGAATATTAAAATACGCATAAATACATTTGGACCACATCATTTAATAATTGCTATATAAGTGAAGAGTTTTTCAAACAGCACAATAAAAATAGTTTCTGAAGACAGTCACTTATTGGACATTTAAATGATTGCTTGATTACCATCCAATCTACCCATGGTATTAAAATGCGGCCTTGGTAATATGATCAGGGATCAGAGTCAATAACAATTGCCATATTCTTAAATGCTGTTTTCAAAGTGTTGTAACTGATGTCGGTGTCATGCTCTGCACCTTGAAGCTGGTTCTGTATTTAATGTGTAGTAGTAGGAATGTAATTTTGCTTTTAAAAGAAATACATATGTAGAGAAAAAATTGTAATGGAACCATGACAAATAGCACTTTTATCACTATAGCCTTGATACAGAATGAAAACTAAATTAATGATTAAATCATTACATGCCTTTCAGGTATATTTGATTCTGATAGGTCACATGTGGCATTTAGAGGTCACATATTTCTGAATAATGGTCGTTGTCTATGGCAACGCTGCATAACCGCTCCTCTCCGTTGATTTTCTTAGGACAGCAAACTATTACTTCACTACGAATCAATTTTTCATGAGCATGTGTTTATTATTAATAAGGATAAAGTGGTTTATTTTGAGTTAATGACAAACCCACTGCAGGCTGTCTTACAATAGTAACTAAATCTGAATAATATGGAATTTACATATTTATTATTTTCTTTTACATTCTTTTTCGTCTTGTAATTATTATTACCATGAAGACGATGACGATGATTATTTACAAAAGAATATTATTTAAAAAAAAAGAAAAAAAAAGAAAAAAAAAAGAAAAAAAAAGAAGCTACTTTTCATTCTTCTCACATCTCAAGCAGGTGCACGCGAATGCGGGCATGTACCTGGGGCGCAAGAAAATCCTCTTGAAGAAAATTACAGTTGAATCATTCTTCGATACGGAGGTCTGTTTGCTAACCCATAACTCGCATCAGCACTAATATTGTTCGACTCGGTCAGATGCTTGAGTCATTCGCATGCATCGGTCATTTGTCCCTCAGTGTGAATGGTAGCGTCCGATCTCCCTCACACGCGCTCATTCAGCGCGCGCCTCGGTTTCGCTTAATCAAAGCAGAAGGTTGTAGAGACTCGCGATCTTACTGTTTCGCCTTGTGCGCATTTTGAGACATCGGGATCCCCACAAACGGTCATCGTCTAACTGACTCTCCATCAGTGTTCATTAGATATCCGCGTTAGGCGTTTTAACGTTGCTTTTAAATGTGATGATATACAATTTAAGGAATTGACAGTTGTCTTAAGAAAAGTATTGACTCGTCGGTTTTGCGTTTGGAAGGTGCTCCCCGAGGGAAATAAAAGTTTCCTTCGGGAAATGAACAGGCTGTTCAGCGCAGGTAAGATCTTGCATTTATATGTCAAGCTCTGTGCGCTTTTGCCAGTACATGTCCATGTCCCCGGCTGTTTGTCTACACTTGTGTGAATGCTGGAAATACTAAACAACCGTGTCGGTTCACTGTCAAATCTCTTTGATTAAACTGACCCTTTCGTGTGATCATAATGCTGGTAATGTTTATCTGTCACGCTGGTTTCATCATCCTCATCCTCATTATTTCTGAATGCCAAAAGGACACTTTTATTCCAGTTTACTGCTGTCTGTCGCTTCTGATGCGCAGTTTTGTTTGCTTTACAGCTAAACTGGCAAGAAATATAATCGAAGCGAGTTTACAATCTGCGACAGTCTAGTTTAAGGAGACCGCATACCGACACAGTCCATCTATGAGAAGCGCGCGCTCGTCTCGCGGCGTGCTCGCGGTAATTCGTCTGACCCTCTGCACCTATTTCCCTTCCGGCTATTGAGAGCGACGCAGAAGGTCATGTATCATCAGCAGCTGCAGAACACGCCAGAAATGGCTAATGGTGTAGCCGCAATTAGTGTTTAATGCTCTGTTAAGGTCAGAAAAGGCACTGACCGCAACTTAGTGTTTCTGCAGAGGGAGGCAGCATGTTATTTACACAATTCGTGGCAAAATAGTCAGTGTTTTGCTGTCTTAGAGGACTGACAACTGTGCTATTGTGCAGCTGAAATGAGAGTTCAAAATAAAAAATCTGTAATGGTGTGCCATTTTTCACATCGTTTTGCTCCAAACTGATATGACTTTATTGTCGTGGTTAGAGCTATTCCAAAAGAAGCTGAGATATAAATAGTGTTTTTTCAATTTCCAAAAAAATAATAAAAGTAGCCCACATACACTATATCCCTTATATGAATGCAAATATGCATGAAGCGCAGACCAACAAACAGTGTTATTATTCACTCTCCAAGCTTTGCAATGAGTATTCAGAATACACAAGATGAGCAGCAGTGTCAAATTCAAGAAAAGTGTATTCACACATTTTGCATTTTAAAGTATAGCAGTTATGTGTGTTTTGTCCTGCATAGCTTTTTCCTATACAAAGTTTGTTTTTGGTTACATATATCTGCCATATGTATTTTAAGTTCTGACTGTCTGCCCTCCTACAGATTCTCCCAATCTCTGGTTTGCTTGCTCATGTTCTTTTTAGTCTTCAAAAAGTGGACTGACTTTGCTGAGTGATTAAGAATTATAGCTGTTATCACCTTATGTTATCGTTTGCTGAATTTTCTCACTGTGTGAGGAGTTTAAAGAAGGTGAGTTAATGTACTTATGGCTGCGCTACGATATGGTCAGAGAAATAGATGGGGAAAGATCAAGAGATGGAAGCTCCCTGCTGGGCCTCTGGCTTTCATCCGCTCGTGCCATCTTTCCTCTGCTCGATGCCTCTCTCATGTAGCTATCTCTCAATTAGAGCTCAAAATCAAATGGATGGAGAGTCGAGATCAGCTGAGGGCGAGGAAGTGAGAATGTGTGATGTTTGAGCAGAATGAGTCAAATCATTCAGTTTTTAAAGATACAGACTAACAATCTAGCAAAGTGTGTGTTGTGCCTCCCTGCTCGGAAACCCACACAGTTTACGCATGTGCTTGCAGAGTTAAAGAGGATGTACTGATTATCTCAATATCCGGTTGGCACCTGCTGGACGCGGTTATCAGCCTTTTGGTACCTGGTGTTTTGAGATGTCAGCGGTATATGTGTAGATAATTCTCAGCACACACACAGATAGACTCTGAACGGCTAAACGGCTTTAACACCGGACAGCCATGCATGTCATACACAATCCCTCATCCTGGCCCAGTTGGCACAGTGTAACTCCAGCTAACATGGCAGAGCAAGCAGCGAAGAGCCGATCACACTCTCATTCACTCTTTTGGTTAGCGCAAGTGTGTGTGTGTGGTCTTAACCCCCTTAAGCTCATACACTGGCATGATGCCTTCTTTGGGCCGTATGCAGCACGGCACTCTCCACAAACTCCAAAATGAGAGCAGATGCTTGACTCAACCCGGCTCTGCTCAGCACCTTTGCTAAACGTAAACTCCTTCTGTTTGCATCCTTCTGTATCCTGAAACTTTGCTTTGTAAGACTTTTATTTTTTTCATGCTAAATGCAAACATTGTGACAAACAGCAACAAATGTCCAGCTTGTTTAGATGTACATTTTAGACTCAACCTCCTTAATCTTCTTGGTTAATGGTTTCTGTTAGAATTGAAACATTGCAAATCAGTAGCTTTTAATATCACACAATATCACTTTCAGCATATCTTTAAAGAAATATCTTTAACGTGAAAATGTTCTTCGCCAAAGCATGTACTCATCATCATGTTATTTTAAACTTGCATGACTGTCTTGAGGGGAAAAAGAAGAAAAATGAATGAACCAGTTAGTGATCAATAATTTCCATTGTATAGACTAGTAAAACCAAATTCTTGTGAAATCATAATCTTTTAGAAGAATATAATGTTTCAAACACTCAGTTGACACAATGATGCAAGTTTGAAGTACAAATATGTTGCCAATATTATAAATGGTTTCTGTTACAAAGTGTTATTATTAACAAAAAATGAGAAGGAAAAAAAGTTATACTTATTTTATCTACTTTTAAATTATTTTATTGTATTTTTAAAATTAAATTAAATCAAATTTGTAAATTTTATTTGAAACATTAATAGGTTTACTGGGTTACATTGGCTTGCTAGAAGTGTGTGCGTTATTTGAACTATCTTCTTTTATTTTTTGTCTATTTTTTACGTGTGAACAAAACTTCAGAACTGGGTTAGAGCTGACGGTATTTATTTATACTCGCTCTGGCGTCTCCCACATTTGAGGACACACAAGAGCATCAGTCTTCATTACTGTCAACATAAGCCTGACCCTTTTCAACCAATTAGCATTGTCAGACAAAACTCTAGTTCACACTTGTGTCTGTTTTTGTAGATGTGTTTGTCGGTACACATCGGCTTGGCTGATGTAGCAAAGTCCATTTACAGTTATAGCTGCATCTGAATCATTATCAAGCCCCCCTCCCCAGCCCCACGTCCTTCAGCCTGGTCCATGATGTGTGAAGGAGAGCTGGGAATGAGATATATGTGTGTGAGACTCATTAATAGATGGATGAATGTGTGTGTTCATGCTTGGTGGTCAGTGTTTTGGCTGTTGACATTGCACAAACTGCCAGATTTGAAACGCTGCCTCTCACAGGAAGTCGCAAAATACTTGGCGATTGGTGTGTTGACACATTAGGTGTATGGCCTTTCCCCTGTCGAGCACTTTGACAGATGCGGCCTGTGATTCCAGTTCTCAGCAGATTAAGAGATTACAGTGTTGGACGGGAGTGTATAATAACCCTAATGCATCTAAAAACCACATTCACATACTGTACAGGCAGCTCAGAACATAAGAGCGCTGATGAACAATATCTGCCCTGTCACCAGAGTAGCCTTTAATATCTCTTCATGACAGGTCAAGCCGACAGTGACCGCAGAATTAACGGATAATAGTTTCACTTCTAGTCAGAGCAGGATATATGTGGCTTACCTCAACACGTCGCAGCTCATGTTGCTGTTAATAAGCATTAACTAGGTGACGGTGTCAAATCCTTGACCCAGACAGACTTACAACAACGAAGCAGCTTGAAAGCAACTTCTAGCACACAAACAGTCTCTGCTCCAAGGTAGGATGGGATTGCTACAAGTTCAGAATTGAAGTTTAATGTTTTTTAGTTCATGCTGATTTTGATGTGTGCTATTGGCATCACCTGGGTAACACCTTACTTAAAGGGGGATTCATAAAGACTGTCATGACACCTTTATAATCATGACATGACACATTATGAATTTGAAGGGTATTTATGCATGCTTAATTATTTCGTTAAGTGTCATTAGCTCATTGATGTCATTTTAAATGTGAAGATGACATTGTTTGAGATATATTTATTATGACAACTTGACGTAAACAAATATTTCACAACCAGACTTTGCCTTTGTTGTGACAACTTGACATTACCAAGACAACAAAACCCATCATAAATCTGTCATAAACATGATTGCCATGAGACACTTGTGTCAGGAATATGTTTCTGATCACTATTGTCAGTGGAACAAACTGAATTTGTTATTACAATTTCTCATCAAAAGGTTGCTGTAGTACTTTTAGCAGCATTATTAATATTTAATAACATTTTAATTACAAAAGCACCTCTGTAGTTGAGATCAAGAAAAAACATTAATGACGCTGTTGTAAAAGTTCAGATGCAATTATAATGGGATCATAACAATCATGCTTATGACAGATTTATGTCAAGTTATGTTGTCTTGATAATGTGACGTTATCATGACAAAGACAGGTTATGTTAGTTATGTTAAAAATGACAGGACTGAGGAAATGACCCTTAAGGAGAGTTGCCATAAGGATTCATAAAATCTTATTCATATAGTGTCATGTTATAATTATAAAGGTTTAATGATTGTTTTATGAACACCCAATTCAAGTAAACTGTTGCTTATTATTGTTTATTGAAAATAGTTCAATTTGTATACCAGGAACTACACATCTCAGTAATGCATTAAGATAATATATTCAAGCTCTACTTTATGCATATATTATTATTTTACAATATGTGTGGGAATATACAAACATGAACTTCAGCACCTCTGCTGCATTGAACAGACCGCAAAGAAAAAGAGAGAAAAAAAGAAAGAAGCATATAAACACCTTTGACCAAAGCGTGCATGTGCCTAGGAGCAAGTACATGCCTGTGCATCTTTGTCTAAGGTTTTAGGCATTAGTGAGATGATTGCTGATTGATGGCATCTTATTGCAAGAGTAAACTCAATAGTGATTTGGCTGTGGTCCATGATGCTATCTTCAGCCTGTGTCGAAGAGGAAGAGCCCCCTAGACATCTGTCACCAGTATCTGCCCGCTCTGATACCCCTCCACTGGCATTCTGAATTGGTGCTGAGTTACAGTAGAGCTTCCCAAAACCATCATCCGCCTGTGATTCCTGGCACTGGCTGTTCTATTCAGTGGAGTGAGAGCAAGGGGACTCTCAAATTATGTTCTGTCTGCATTTATACACTTGTGTAAAGATGCACATTTCCATAGTTTGAATGCACCTGATGTTTACCAGAAACCAATTCAGCAGTAGCGATTACGTTTTTAGCAACATGTTGTCCTTCTATGCTTAAAAGCTTTTTCAGTTCCCCCTCTTTCTTCATTTTAGTTCTTGTTGTTTTGGTCCATTTTGGGATTCATTTCCAGTGCTTGAGTGATGCTACATCACTTTGGATTCTGCTTGAATGTTTTTTCTTTAGATTTCTTCCACTCATTAAGCTACATTTATTTTATAAAAAACGCAGGTTGAAAGGTTATAGTTTAAAAACAAACAAACAAATACAACTAAAATAGCTATTTGCTATTTTACAGTACTTTACAATAAATGACAGATAAATAAATGCAGTTTTTACAGAACTTAAAAACACCATTTTATGTCTGCACTTCTATCTGTATTGACCAATTGTTTAAACATTGAACGATTTAAAAGTTTTAGTTATTCATTTTTGGGCACATTGGCAGTGACAGAACTTTTGGCACAATGGCAGAACTCTACTACACGATGATCTTGAGAATAACCACTTTGTTCAACACAGGCTCATTCCGAAAACGTAGCCCTATGCACATTTCTGGAGATCGCGAATTATGTGGCCAGAGGTATGTATGGCTGCATTTCATTTTATAAAGAACGCTACGGGGCGGTATGACGCCGTTCCTTTTCGCGTTTACCAGCTGACCACTTACCTCTGTATGGACGGCTTTCCCGCTGTAACCAGTATGTCCCTTTAGCTCGCCATGTACGTCGGCGGACTTGAGACGCAGAGAAGAGTTGACCACGACGATGGGGTTCGAGTCCGGTGAAGAACGGTTCCAGAAAGCAGGTAAGACAAAGACAGAATCCAAAAAATAAGTCGATCTGTCAGTCAGTCAAACAGTCAGTCAACAGCGGCCACTGGTGGGTTAACGCAAGAACGGCAGACGCGAATGGCACTCGCAAGAGATATTTTAGATATCAAAAAACGTACACAGCGGCCTCCGGTGGATTCGAGAAAACAAAAACTGCAAAAAAACATACCTCCCGGGACGTATTTCGCGGTCTCCAG
The DNA here is from genome assembly GCA_903798125.1 of Danio choprae. Lineage (NCBI taxonomy): Eukaryota > Metazoa > Chordata > Actinopteri > Cypriniformes > Danionidae > Danio > Danio choprae. The sequence goes on from CAIGQW010055024.1 coordinate 7,083,583, forward strand.
AAATGTATCAAGAGGTACGTTTTCAAATTGAGCCTTGGTTGACTTTGTTAGGGGCATTTGTGGCCTAATTGTTAAGGACTTTGGACTTGTAATCTAAATGTTGCCGGTTTGATTCCTGGTCCTGGCAGGAATTGAAGGTGAATGAAGTGCACTCTCTCCCATCTTCGATACCCAGCTGAGGTGCCCTTGAGTAAGGCTAACCCCTAATTGCTCGGGTACTGGAAGCAATAGCTGCCCACTGCTTTATGTGTGCGTGTGCTCTCACTCCTCACCCATAATGTGTGTATTCACTTGGATGTGTCAAACATAAAGGGCAGATTTCAAGTATGGGTAAAACTATACTTGACTATGCTCACTTCACTTAAGTCTACTCCAGCACATCTCACAGTCTTTTGAGAATTCATGTGTGCAAATGAAACCTTCTTTCACAGTTTTAGCCTGATAGTCTTTACATTGCCATTCTGTAATAAAACTGTGTTTTTTTTAACATGGTTATTAAAGGAAAGAAAAGAAAAATTAAATACTTTATTTCTGCTGTAAAGATCATAAACTCTTAAATATTTGGTAAAAATTATTTTTGCTTTTGTGTGTAATATACAATTAAAAATGTATGTAAACTCATCTCATAAATACGATCATTCTGATGTGACCTCCATTTAACAGTTGAAATTCTCCAGCAGTTCTGCTTTCTGTTACACTGGTCTCCTTCAGTGATTAGTGTAAAGGGACGAATGGAATACTAAAATAGGTGACATAGAAACCTGGGGTCACCGCTCAGGATCTGCAGAGACATATTGCAGGTGATAACATCTGTGTTCATCCAAGAAAAATCTCTGAATTGCTCTCAGAATAAAGAAAAAAAAATCCTGCACATTAGCTTACTAAAGACCACCTACATACTCTGCTGACACGAGACCAGAGTCAATCTACTTTGTGTTTCGGTAAATGCAAAGAAACATGTACCAACAGTAAGCATAAGAAGAAGAAAAAAAAGAGCTACAGTAAGTCCGTAATCCCATTGGCCTCAATCCCATTTAAATGTGCTGTGATCTGAAAAAGATATTTATGGATTTCAAAACAAGACTATACAAGAAGCAGAAGCCTGAAATAACCCCTGAATGCTGCAAGTTTGAGCATCTGCAACTAAACAGGCTTAGGTTATACTGCCAATACAAGAGATCACATGCTAGTGGTTTTAAAGGTGCCATAAGTGATTTGAGATTTTTACGTCCCACCTTCAAAAGACATAGCACATCTGAACATGCAAAATTGACTGGACTCTATTTGATAGTGAGCATCAGTATAACAAATCCCATTCACTTAGAAGGGCAAAGCACTTGAAGTGAGTACTCTGAAGGGTGCATGTGGTCATAAACAGTAAAAATGGTTTCTTGAAGTGGCCTGTTGTGTGTACTCTTCACTAACGGCCTTGTGTAAGAGCCCTTTGTGAAGGGATTTAGCGGTTCACTTTTATTCCAAATGATCCTTTGCATACTAACGTCAAACTCACAAATTGCCCTTCAATGCAAAACTTTGCTGGAGATTTATCCTGGGTTCAAAAGAGAAGATTGTGATTGGCTAGATCTTTGGCACACATTTTACTTGCTGTTTACAGAGTCTGCAGTTGTTAGGCTATGTGTCAACCAAAGTGTTTTGCTACATTCATGCCATGTCATAATTCCCTTTATTCTGAGAAAACAACCCATTCTATTCAGAGCTGCTCAAATCCTCAGTCTTGTATATTCTGTGACAGCACCACAAGGCATCACTCTCTAAAAATGCAGGGTTTACAAGTTGCAGTTCAGAGATTTTTGAGGACGTAAGCTCTTTTTGCAAGTATTTTTTAACACAGGCTCATTGTAAATACGTAACCCCGTATACATTTCTGGAGAGCGCACATTATTTAGCCAGAGGTACATATGGCTGCATTTCGTCTTTAAAACAAATGCTACTGGGCAGTTTGATGCCGCTAACAGCTTCTGTTTCTTTTTGCGATACCAGCTGACCGTTTACCTCCATGTAGATGGCTTTTCTGCTGTTACCATTTTGCCCAGTGGCTTGCCATGTACGGTGGCGGACTTGAGACACAGAGGGGAGATGTCTGCGACGACAGGGTTCGAGTCCGGCAAAGGGGGGTCGGTTATCGGTCGGTTTGTCACTCATTCAGTCGACAGCAGCCTCTGGTGGAGAAGAGCAGTTATGAATGGCACTCGTGAGAAAAATTTAAGATCTCAAAAAGCGTACACAGGGCGTCACGGTGGCGCAGTGGGTAGCACGATCACCTCACAGCAAAAAGATCGCTGGTTCGAGCCTCGACTGGGTCAGTTGGCATTTCTGTGTGGAGTTTGCATGTTCTCCCCGTGTTTGCGTAGGTTTCCTCCGAGTGCTCCAGTTTTCCCCACAAGTCCAAAGACATGGGCTAAAGGTGACTTGGGTAAGCTAAATTGTCCATAGTGTATGTGTGAGAAGGAGTGTGTATGGATGTTTCCCAGTGATGGGTTGCAGCTGGAAGGGCATCCGCTGCGTAAAACATATGCTGGATAAGTTGGCTGTTCATTCCGCTGTGGCGACCCCAGATTAATAAAGAAACTAAGCCAAAAAAAAGAAAGAAAGAAAAAACGTACACAGCGGCTTCTGGTGGATTCGCGAAAGCAAAAACTGTAAAAAACAAATTTACCTCCTGGAACGTATTTCACGTTCTCAAGAAATGTTCCCAAGGTTTAAAGAATGTTACACTTTAACCAAGTCCCTTTAGGGCAAGTCATTTTATTCTGTGGCCATTGTTGAAATGCCTACAAGTACAACTTCCTATCTCTTTGAATAGGGAAAAATCTAATTCTCCAAAACTTACCAAGCTTGCCAAGCTCTCCAATGATGAATGTCTGTGAGGCAAAAATTTGCTGAGATTCCAGCTTGTTTGCCAACCCCAGATAGATCATAATAATAAAGATGCAGAAATCGTTGCAACGAACACACGTCTGGACCGAGCCCCTTCCCCAGGGAATTGTCAGACTAAAGCTATCGATGATTGGCTCCTTTACTAGAAGGAGCGGCTTACTTTGCTGGAGCAGCCAGATTGATCATTACATTTTTCCCCATTCAAAACTAAACAAGTGACTTGTGTATTTTCTATTCTAGTCTTTGGGTTTAAGTAATGTATAACACTCTTCAATGTTATTCTTATTTTTGCCAGTGACATTAACATTGCATCCGAGTCATCAATTTATAATCAGATCAATAAAACACATTGAAATTGTACAATTATATCAACATTATATTTAGTGTCACCCATTTGTGATCAGATCAGAAGTTGTACAATGGCATCAACACTGTATTTAGTATCACCAGATTGTGATGTGACATTGGCTCAACGTAATCATGTAGTAACAAAGAGTGCAATGACATCAAAAAGTGAAACAAGGAGATGCAGAAGCAAGAAAATGCAGGAGAAATGAATTCTGATGGTTTCTAATTATACACGGCTCTAAATGAATCAGAGGATTACCGCAATGTTAGTGATCTTAAATATTCCATATCATAGCAATGCCATAACAGCGCTATGCCAGATAAGCACTCTAATGCATCCACAGCCAGACATTCTCAGAAAAGCTCTGGCGGTTTTAGCTGGCTCAAATGCTCTGGAGGACACACAACCTTACAAAGACTGGTGTGATACAACTGAACATCTATTTCACTTACACCTGTCACATTTTACTCCAAAAAAGAGCTTACAGCACTTACCGATTCAATGGCTATTTCCATATTTACCTGACTTGAGATACATGCACTTTGAAAGATATGTAATGTGCAAAGCATTTGTGGCAACCATCACGCAGAGAGCAATCTCGCTACTCACCGCTCCTCACTAATATCACAAGAGAGAGGAAAGAGAGGTCAAGCCCGATGATTTATGGCTGCGATGATGCATCCCGGCCCGGAATGATTAATCTCTGCTGGGAACACTTTCAGGAGTACAAGTTTAACCTCTGAACACACTCTCCCCAAACACAAAACACACACATACTCTCTCGCTCATGTACGCGGTCGTTTTCTGGGAGTTAGAGGAGAAAGATCTTACCTCTTACCTGGGCACATTTTGTATGTGATGACCTTCTATAGGTGCGCCTCTGTCCTTGTTTGAAGATGGATGTTTGTGCGTGTGTGGATGCCACTTGTAGAGCACTTTTCTAAACCCTTCCACCGTTTTCACTTTTAAACTATTTGTGCCTCACACACATCAGCCCTAGCCGGAGTGAAACAGTGTTCTGCTATTGATCATAGGTGCTAAAAGCATTTGTGTTTTGTTCTCTGGAGCCAACTAAAGGGACACATTTAGGTAAAGAAATGAAAGGTTTACTGCTGGTCTGGACAAATGTGTTTGACCTTCTGCAAGTTTTTCTTTGAGGATGAATTTCACAAAGCAAACAGAGAGATTATGGTTCATTTACATATTTAGTTTTCTTTCCTAATTAATTGATTAATTGGTTTGTTGACTGACATATTGGCTGATTAGATAGATAGATAGATAGATAGATAGACAGACAGACAGACAGACAGACAGACAGACAGACAGACAGACAGATAGATAGACAGATAGATAGATTGATTGATATAAAGTATATCACTGTATAGTGACAGCCAGTCTTCAGTGTACATGAGATGATCCTTAAGAAAATGTTTATTTATTAGTTTGATTTGACTCTTTGACTCTATTATTATTCATTCATTCATTCATTCATTCATTCATTCATTCATTTTCTTTTCGGCTTAGTCCCTTTATTAATCTAGTTTAGCACAATTTAGCTTACCCAATTCACCTATAGCGCATGTCTTTGGACTTGTGGGGGAAACCGGAGCACCCAGAGAAAACCCACGCCAACACGGGGAGAACATGCAAACTCCACACAGAAATGCCAACTGACCCAGTCGAGGCTTGAACCAGTGACCTTCTTGCTGTGAGGCGATCGTGCTACCCACTGCGCCACTGTGAGGCCCATTATTATTATTATTATTATTATTATTATTATTATTATTATTATTATTATCCAAAGATTTTATATGAATTAAAAGTGCAGAACCTATTTGTAATATAATTATTTTTGTCCTTTTTTAATCAATAGTTATGCATCCCTAATTTTTGTGTATTAGTCATTTTATTGATAATTTTTAAATTGATGATACATTTATGAATACCTTTCCTATGCAAACAATACTAAGATTAACAGGTTTTCTTTCTATCCCTGTCAGAAACTCACAATTGTACCTTCTTATTTATCTGTGCATACTGACAGTCAGCGATCCTGTTGAAAGAAAAGACTTCCTGTTTAGCGCCTAATAATATGTTCAGCTATTTAAGATCAAACTGTCCTATCTCATTCATCTGGCTTCTCTTACCCTGCCTCTGCTGGTACCGGGCATCTTTTGTGTGTGTGTGTGTGCATGTCTGTTTGTGTGTGTGTGAGTGTAGCTAACAGCTCTCATCTCTTTCATTAATTATGCATGACAGGCTTGTGATGGTCCTGTTGCTGCAGTGCTTTATCAGACGGTGAAGGCCAAAGTCACTGATGAGTGTTTTTCTGAATGCTCAAATGGTTTAAACTGATGCATTTTGTTGCGTTAATAGATATGAACTTTTTCATTTTAGTTTAGTTTTGCCACAAGTGTGAGAGGAAGCAGCAGGTGGAGTGAGCATGTGGTGTTAATCTTGTGTGTGTGCGTGTGTGTGTGTTGTAACCTAGCTATTAGAGCACAGGTGACATGAAACCTCAGTCTGTGGTCAGTGGACGGAAACAAGTTTCTCTCTAACAAGTTGGACAGCATTATTTTATTACAAGCCTTGACGTCAAAGACCTGATTACACTGATCTGGAAATGCTGGCTTAAATAACTTCCATGGCAAGTATAGCTAAAAAAAACTATTGTTGATCCTCATGAGCGTGTTTATATGAACTTCAGCTTATAGAAATAGTTTTTTGTCATAGACCAGCAAATAAGTAGCCAAGCAATGCTATTAAAGGAGCACACCACTATTTTGGATGATTTAATGATGTCATCAATGATATTATGCACCATCTGAAAATTGTTACCGGCTAGGTAACTAGGTAACAGCACTATGTAATGTCATTGCACCTGCAATGCTTTTATTTTCTGTTGGTATTAGCACACAATGTAGCTACAGAAAAGTCAAGCTTATAAGACATTATCTAAATTATTATTATTTTTTTTTCTGAGTGAGATGCTAATGGTCTAATCAAATTAACTGATCTATGCTATGCTAAGCTAAACTAAGCTAAGCTATGCTAAAAGTGATTGAATAAAAATATTTCAAAGATTGACTGAATGGATTTAAAATGGTAAATCTGTACTGTTTAACTGGACTTGTAAAATGAGCCTATTTGCAAAAAAGTGGAGTGTTCCTTTACGCCACATTTAAAGACTTTATCAGGTTTATTAGCTAATTTCCCTATAGTGACATTGTAATAGTTTGTGTAATTAACTTAAGAGTATTTATTTGTTTTGTCAGTTGTCATGTTGCAGTACTCTTCGATTTATTTTTTTAGAATGTATTTACCATGTCAGTGAGAAGTGCATAGCTTATATGCAAACCTCTCAGTATGCAGCATTATGCTTCTCTAGCATGAGATGAAAACACATCTTTTTTGGTTCAAGAAAGCATCTGTGTTTGCAATATAATTCTCCTCTTTTACTGCAAAACGTTGCTCTACTTAGTTACTGTTAATTTATTTACTAACATACACTAAGAATGCACAACACTTGTACAGCATTTAATGGTTTAGTTAATATTCATTTCCGCATTTACTAATGCATTATTAAAATACAAAGTTGTGCTTGTTACCATAAGTTAACGCTTAATGAGTTAACAAGAACTAGCAATGAATGCCTTCATTTTCATTAACAAACATTAACACTGAAACTACCAGAAATCTATAACTAGAATGGCCATAGCGGTTATTCTGATATTCACATGATGGCATATTTACATAGCAGCAAATGTTTTGAGTGTACCTCACTTTGTCCGGCAAGTAAGAGAACAAATGTCACCACAGTGAAAATGTTGTGTTGAAAGACATGACTGAAGTAAAGTTATGTTTTTGCTATCGGAAAGTTATATTTTTTGTTAATATGACAGCAGAGGCATGCATATTCAAAGGCACAGGAATAAGTAGCGAACACTAAGATTCATGCGCTCAATGTATTTAAGTCCATTCAGAAATACACAGGTTTTGTAATTTTTAAAAAATAAGTCAGAATTAGAATGAAATGTATATATTTAGGGAAAGTCAGAATACTATACAATAGTTATATTCATTCATTCATTCATTTTCATTTCGGCTTAGTCCCTTTATTAATCTGGGGTCGCCACAGCGGAATGTACCGCCAATTTATCCAGCATATGTTTTACGCAGCGGATGCCCTTCCAGCTGCAACCCATCTCTGGGAAACAATAGTTATATAGGTTTATTTAAAAATATATATTTATTATTTCATTTGTTGTTAAAGTCCTCTGCAGTTCTAGTTTTAACAAAGATGAATAACTTTGGCTTATTATGCACAATCTGGATTAGAATATGCATATAAACAGGCTCACTGTCTTCAGAACAGCCCTTTTCCCCTTCTCCTTTACATCTCTTTCCATATCCTCTCGTTCTTGGCAAAGGAATTTGTCTCTCATTCCCCTCATTACCAGCAGCATGTAAAAGCTGCCTAAACAAACCTAATTAGCTCATTAAGAACCAGTCTTAACTACCTCCTGGGCTTTGTTCGCACGCTGCAGACTTCTAAATATTGTGGCTGATTTACTCTTGTACCGTGTGATTACTTTATAGGCGTTCACAGTATCTCCGTTTGCATCATTTCTGCATCTTACTGTATGATGTTCCAGCACTCTCCCACTGAGAGCCTTCCATTACAGAAACACACCGATGTTAAATAGGAGATTGGTGTCATTAAATTCACATTAAGCGGGCAGTAAAATATTGATATGAAAGTGTGTAGCCATTTGATTTTGGTGCAGAAAAGGTAAAGAGCATTTCAAATCAGAGATGAGTCAGAGATGCGGCGTTGAATTTTAATGCTTCTATTAGCACTAATGACAGAACAGGTAAATTATTTTCTTTTTCCTTCTTTCTTTTCTTCAGTTTTTTTTTCTTAGTGATTGGTTTTAAGTTTTCACCCAGTGTTTGTGATTTCAATTGTTGTTTTGTGGAAAACACCATTACATTTTTGGTGATTGAGCTTGGCATGTGGACTGGATCTGAAAAGTGTAGCTTTTTGTCAGTGACGTGGTGTCAGTGTTCGTCCGCGTCATCGTTTGTTGTTGTCACGTGCCTTCTTTGTCTTCCTCCCGCCACCGTCAATGTTAATCTGTTCCACCTGTGTTCATCCCTTGTGTCTCTTTAGCTTAATCATTCCTTCATCCATATATACCCTTTCGTTTGTGTCCATTGTTGTCCGGTATTTTGATTCGTTTGGTTCGTGTGGTTGTCCCGTCTTCCTGCATCCAGTATCTGTTCCCCGTAAGTGTTCAATAAACCCGTTTTGTTAATGTTTCTCATTCTCCGTCTCGTTATGTCACCATCCGCCAGCATGGCGTTACACGTGGCATGTTTTTGTTTTAGCATTTGTGGATTACTTTAGCCATATTTGACTGTTGTGCTCATATGGGATATTATGATATTATGGACTTACGGTAGCTCTTCACTTTTCTTTTCTTAAACATATTATTATCTCTGCACTTTCACCATCAATAGAAATGCATTAAAACATGGATGATAAAAAAAGTCAAAATCATAAATTAAAAATTATATTTTTGATTAAACTTCAAAATGAAAACATTATAGAGGGCTGTTGGTCGAAAGTAAAAGGATGAGACGTTCAGTCATGTTTATCACATAGGAAATAGGAAGGAATGATCCTTCCTATTCTTTGTCCTTCACTTGATAACTCAAACCCCGTTTGAGTTGAGCTCTATGGTCATAAACACATCACAGGCCATTAAACCAAATATAAGATTAAGTGAAATGTAAATTCATTCATTCATTCATTTTCATTTCGGCTTAGTCCCTTTATTAATCTGGGGTCCACAGCGGAATGAAGCGCCAACTTATCCAGCATATGTTTTACGCAGCAGATGCCCTTCCAGCTGCAACCCATCTTTGGGAAACATCCATACACACCCATTCACACTCATACACTACGGACAATTTAGCTTAACGCCAACTGACCCAGCCGAGGCTCGAACCAGCGACCTTCTTGCTGTGAGGCGAACGTGCTACCCACTGCGCCACTGTGAGGCTGAAATGTAAATAGTGAGACCTAATTATCAACATTAAAAAAATCTTACTTCAAATTCTTTCCATTTTTATCAGGAAATATGCTGTTTTGATGCAGCGTGATAGTTGGCTCTATTGGCAGCTCAGTTATCAGAATATTTTTTGTACATGGTGATTATTATTTCTATAAACAATTTCCAATTGAATTTAATAATTTAGGCTCTGTGGTTAATTATAACTTTTAATATTGTAGCAATATGCACATAATAAGGCTTTTTATTAGTCTGCAGTATTAGCTCAGATATACCCAATGAGATTGTAATTACATTTTATTTAAAGACAGAGCCACAATTTGTTTTGAAAACTGCTATTTTATTAAAAGGGAAATAAGAAATGCCCCCAAATGGCTGTTCTGAACATGTACCAGCATTTCATTTTTGCGTAGCCTGGTATTAGAATCCTATTATTCACTGAAAGAAAATCAATCACATAAAACTTAGGTCACACTTTAAGGTACAATTCTCACTATTAACAAACCATTAACTGTGACTTTGCATTAATAAACTCCTAATTTGCTTCTTATTAATATTTATTAAGGCAATAGATAAGTTTAGGTATTGGGTAGGATTAGGTATGCAGAATAATATCATGCATAAAATGTACTTTATAAGTACAAATATACAGCCAGTATTTTAATAATAGGCAGGCAATAAGGCACCGGTTAATTATTATATAATTACTATTATATAATTTAAACAGTTAAACTAAAGTGTTAAAGTGTTCATTCATATAAGTCCTCAACTACCTCTTTATCCAACAATTCTGACTGTTTTCGCAAATTCAGGGAATAATTTTGTCTAGTATACAAACTGTCTTGTTGGCTCTTTTGGGTAAAGAATAGATTAAATATCTTGGCTGATTATAATCTGATCCAGCAAAAGGCTACTTTATTCATATTCGGTGTTGACAGAAAGCAGATGAAAGATAAATCCTCAAAACAAACAAACAAAAAAACAATTTAGCTTTTTATGATGTAATAACGTGAAGTAACAAATTGAGCACACTACAATTGATCTGCAGAGCGATGCCGTGCGTGCGTGTGTGCATTTGTAATATTTGTGTCTCAACTGCACTGCAGTGCTTAATCTTTGGGAGTTTAATTAAGTCAGGGCTGTAATTAAATGGGCAGGTGCTAATTTGTCTTAAGTCTTCTGTTATTGGGTCAGTATGTGACTGTGTAAGCGCGCCGGTGAGCCGTAAGCTTGTTTTGGCATTGCGCGTCAGCCTAAATCACTCGTATAGATGCTTCTCAGTGTCCAATCACGATCGTGTTTACGTGATATATTTCTACAACGTGTCATTGAAGCACAGAACGGCACTCAATTTGCATGTGCAGATAGAATATTCCGAGCAATGGGCCCGGCAGATTCCATTTTAAGAAACAGCCACTCATTTGCACACAAAACAGCCACTTCTGCGAGGTTCCTATTGAATTTACATCCCAATCGATTGTGATATTTGCTGACAAGGGTGCTTTTTTTTAAGTACTTTGTGTCTCATAGCCAGCAGGTCATTTCGGCTGGCCTATAGATTGCACATGAAATAGGTCTTTGTGTTTGATGAGTCCACTGGCTTGCCCTGGGCTCACCTCTCAATGTGTGCAAGAACGATCTGTCTCAGCCGTAGGGACCCAGACTGGCTTCAGTGTGCGTATTGATCTATTACCCATAAGAATCCCCTCACACTTTTACCCTGCAGACTTTCACGACACCAAGCCAAATCTCCGTCTCTCTTTTGTACACATGTGTCACTTCTCTCTCTCTCTCTCTCTCTCTCTCTCTCTCTCTCTCTGCCTTTGGGCTTTAAACTCGTTCAGCTCTGTGTAGGCCCTCATATTGATGTAAATTGTCATGCTATTGGCTTGTTTATCTGTTGATTTGGCTCTGAATGGAGTGTAAGCTACAGGTTTTACTCTGCATTTTAGCATAAGAAGGGAGCACTTCAGATGGGCTTTTTTACATTTTTTCCCCACAAAATGAAGTGTCAACATGGACCTGAGCTCCGGGGAGGAAGTGATGTCGTGACACATCATGCCGCTGACCTTCCCTGGTTGTGCCACTGAACTGAAATTAAAAATTAATCTAAAGTGTAAAGTCACCCAGCGTTAATGAATTATGAATCGCTGCTAATCTGCACAGAATCAAACTGGAGGAATTCTTAATGCACATCTTTGTTAATTGTGTTTTAACACTGTCGGGTTGACCCTCCGGTGTTTATTCTCTCCTGTGACCTCACCTTATAGAGAGAGATGAGCTACATTACAAGTACACCACATTAGCTGAATTACCACCACATTCAGTGTTATTGATAAGAGAAAAAAGGTGTCTGGTTTTGTGAATGGATGTTGAAGTCACTTCACTGTTGTTAAGGCTAAGCATTACTGTTGTTTTTTATTCACTGTTACAATAAAGTCTGTGGCAAACGTAACTTGATAATACTCAGACATTATGTTCTAAGTAATTTACAAGACAATTAGTCCTTGACAGGAATAGAATAGAATATTTTTAACACAATACATGGTATTTTCTCATAATCATACATCTGAAGCTGAGTGCTCTTAGAGATTAATTAAGACCTGCTTGTAGTGTGTATTTCTCTATATAAAACATGATTAAACCATTTAACTTGACAACTATACGGTATCTAAAAACATAAATATTAAATATTATTCTCTTTGCACTATTATTTCATTACTGTGGGATTCCTCACACATGCATGTGCTGTACAATGTATCTATACAAAAGAAGAGTTTCTGTAAAGGTAAGTATGCATTGTTGCTAAATTAAAAGTACATGAAGCTGACATAATGCATACTCATACTTCATTAAATAAATAAGAACTATTAACTGTACTGAAATATATAATACATGGAACTTCAGCAACACACACGCAGACACAGTGACACAGTGATACTGATGTAACGAGGTCACAGGTGTATATTTGTACACCTAGGCTTTATGTGGCTCAACCAATCAGAATAAAGGACCAGGCGTATTTGTTTTATAAATAGCTGCTTTTCAGGATGGATCTGTAAAATAATGCTGTAAACCAAATTTGTATTTTATAATTAACAAATGCAACAAGGGCTGTTGAAGTACATTTTGCATAAAAATTAATAAATAAAAGAAAAGAATAAAAATATAAAATAAAATAAAAATGTAATTTCATTTATTACACATATAAACACACATATACATGCATGCATACATACTGTACATACACATACATACAATTTTTTAAATAGGATAACTTTCCATGTTAATGTTCTATGGATGTTCCTCGGTTTTTAACTTGTGCATATAGTCAAGAAAATGCAGAAAATGTATTTTTTGTTTCTATTTGCAGGGATATAAATATTGTTAATCCTGTCATTAACTCACCATCTTTCTACTGTGTGACACAAAAGAAAACATATGTTTTCATTATTTATTATTTGCTATAAATAAACAGGTATTTGGTACAGAGGTAAAGCCAGAGTCAGATTTATATTGTCTTGTTGATAATCCCACTGCTCTCTCAGTGCTAGATTAGCTCTGGTCCCATAGTGCGAGGAAGCATTTTTCTGTGTACTCAGAAGCAGCTGCTCAATAGAATTACATGCACCCGGCCTTCAGTCACGCTGGTAAACTCACAATGAAGTGTGAAAGTTCAACACACGTCCACGGTAGTTCCCTTCAAGCACAGTATAACATGCACAATTTCCAAAAATGCACTTTTCTGTACACATACATGCAGAAGTGTGTATACATATGTTGTTGAGCTTGCTTTGCAAACAGTGGTGGGTGGTAAAACCGGCCAGGGATTTGTCAGATTAACAGAGCTGCCTCTGGTGTCAATTTGAGGGCAGAGAGCTTCTGCCAGAACTCAGACACACACATACAAATGTTGTAGGGTTACATAAACTTTTCACTGTTCATATCATCTGGTTAAGTAAAGCTTTTGCAGTCTTCAGCAATTTGTGTTGTTCTTGTTCTGTCTCCCGCAGTTCCCAGTTTTCTGACTGAAAGAAATGTTTGGATTAACCCCTTTATTCTGATTGGTCAGCCATGGTCATCTGGAGTGATTTGTTTTAATGGTCATTAATGTTTAATGATTCATTGTTTGCAATTAGTTTTCTGTAGCCATTCTTGTTTTTATGTATTTCATACAATATAACTCTTATATAACTCTTTATTTAACTCTTGCTTTTTTTCTAATCAACATTGCAGGTCCACTTATAGTGTACAGCTTTGGAAAAAAAAAACATAAAGAGATCACTTAGAGATCATATATATATATATATATATATATATTCAGCAGGCTCAACAGGAGGCATACAATTTCATTTTGCAAAGTACTTAAGACATTTCTTCCAAACATAAAATAATGCAATTGGTAAAACAAACAAACAAACAAACAAACAAATGTAAAAACATTACAATTAAGTTGCTTTAAGATGCATTTGATGTATTTATAAGTACCATATGGTCATGGATGGATGGATGGATGGATGGATGGATGGATGGATGGATGGATGGATGGATAGATAGATAGATAGATAGATAGATAGATAGATAGATAGATAGAT
>CAIGQW010055024.1:7107501-7121571 GCA_903798125.1 Danio choprae
TATATATATATATACATATTAGGGTGCACTCACACTAGCCTATCCTAACCGTGCCCGGGTGCATTTCCCAGTTTGTTTGACAAGTGTGAGTGCTCTCAGTCGGGCCCAGGCATGGTTCAGTTGGCCAGTCCTGGTCTGGTTGGAAGAGGTGTGTCAGAGCACGGTTCGGTTGGGCTTTGGCGCGGTACGCTTGTAGTGTGAGTGCAAAGCGTGCCAGAGAGCGAAATTGAACACACAATGTCACTTTAAATGGACTGTTATATGGATTTATTAATCAGTGCTCCAGCTCGGAGGGTAAAGATGCAGTTTGAGTGCAGACCGTCAGAGGAGAGGGGATGGGGGACAAGTCAGTGGGTAGTTTGCATGTTCTCCCTGTGTTCGCGTGGGTTTCCTCAGAGTGCTCACTTTTCCCCCACAGTCCAAAGACTGTGAAAATAAAATGAATGAATGAACGAATGTTTCTGACCACTGACTAATCCACTACTGTAATCAATAAAAAAATCTATCAAACAAACAAACAAATAAGATGTTCGTCATATATATATTGGCATTTTTGTGGACCTACTATAAATATATAACTTAATTTTTAGAAAGTTAAATTTGTCTGACAATTGCCGAAAGAAACAATGAAATGAGTAATACACAATGTTATAAATAATAATATGTTATGTATGAAATATGTTGGGATTAATTTGAATTTTTTAAATAAATATAATGAACAAAATACATACAAAATTTAACTAAAAGATAAATCTTCACTCAAATTTAAAATAGTTTAATTTCAATATATATTGAGATTTTTAGGAATTGTAAGCATTATTTTTCACACAGAGTAATTAGAAAAGCAATTTAAATACAATTTTAGCATTGTGATTAATAATTAACTACTTTTTTTAAAACATAGAATAACATATTATTGACACAGAAGGAGTCATTCAAAAACAAATTAAATTGGATGCATGTTGGTGGTTTTGAAGCAGGCTGGCTGGAGTATGTGTGGAATTGTTCTGTTTTCAAGAGAACGAAGTGGATCTGACATACAGACTCATTACAGTGGAGGTTGGCAGTGTTGCGAACAGTGTCATCAATTATGAAGAACTTGTGTGGTGTGTAAGTGTGGGCCTTATGAATAAAGCAGTGTATTTTTTTGTTTATCCCACTGGATTAGATGTGCTGACTGAGGTCAGGCTCTCTCTGGGGCTTTGGGTCACCAGAGTATAAACATCAGAGAGGAGAAAACAACAGACCACTGGGAGACGGGTGCTTTCCTCAAGATACACTTATCTGCTCCTGAATCTGTGTGTGTGCTGGGGATGTTTATGCATCTATAAAGCTAGGCCTTGCTGTACAATCCAGCTTAAAATGGTAGTTGTGTTTTGAAGAATTGAAGCTGATTTGGACTGGATTTTAAATGTTCCAAGCTTGTCATTATCTGATGCAAGCTGATCTTGCATAAGCAAAAAAACCTGTGACCAGCTGGTCAAATGGTTAAGCTTTCTAAAATATATTTACTTGTTTGCTTAGTAAATTGTTTTAGTTTTAATTCTTAAGTAAAAAAATTAATAGTAATCTGTTAGGGTTTGCTTTGTTTGAGTTTTTCAGGGTTAATTATTATGATATCCCGATTGCAACAGAGAAATATTGGGAAATCTCTGTAGACTGAGGTGGCATTTAATGGCGTTCAGCCTTAAAATCTTAAAATGTGAGCAAAATCAATTGTTTTGTCATCATTTTAGACATTATGCTAGAGAATCACTCAAATACTTGCTCTAATGTGACGTTTGTGAAGTAGCAACGGTTTCTGCGGTTCTGACCGTCAGCTGCAGATGTGTATGAACGGGGGAAGAAAGTAGTTTCTCTTACAAAAGGGGTTTTGAGACTCTCCGTGTTTAATTTTGTTTTTGTATATACACGATTATGCCGTTGAACTGTTGTATAAACGCAATATCACATGAGTAGCAGTGCAATATGGCTGTATATTGTTGATATGCAGCCATATCGCAGTACTACTCGTGTGATATTGTATCTTAGTTCCTTATTTATCAGGGGTCACCAACTATTCCGGCATATGTTTTATGCAGTGGATGCTCCTTCGGCTGCAAACCAGTACTGGGAAACACCCATACTCTCTCACATTCACACACACACACTATGTGTACAATTTTGTTCATCAAATGATCTTAGAGCGCTTATCTTTGGACTGTGGAGGAAACCGGAGCACCCGGAGGAAACCCGGAGGAACATAGGGAGAACATGAAAACTCCACACAGAAATGCCAAACTGGCCCAGCCGGGACTCGAACCTGCGACCTTGCTGTGAGGCGACAGTGCTAGCCACTTGCTGTGAGCCACCATGCCGCCCATAATGCATCTTTTCATGCTGAATAAAATTAATAATTATCTTTTTCAACTGGAAGACGTAAGGGAATGTGCTTTAAACTTATCTGGACCAGTCATTTGTCTTCCACGCTAGCTATACAGTCTTCATACATTTTCTTACATATTCATTCACATTTAATTAATCAAAAGATGCGTTGAGCAACCAGTGAGTGTTTTGTACTCTCAGGGCCGTTTAATGCCTGAACCACATTCAAACGGAAATTCCTCACATCTTCATCCACAATCAGCACAGAAAAATTGAAAGAAATATAAAAATTCCTTGTGGGTTTAACTTCTGCCTGCTCAGCTAACAAAACCCCCTATTTCACTTTCCCTTTTTTTGTTTCCCTTTTTTTTTCTTTTCATGTCATGTTGAGTTCAGGGCTCATGCATTAATACAGCCATTGCCTGACCTTTCTGCTTCACCGTGCCCCATTTACTTATCATGCACACGCATATCCTGATGCAAGAGTGCAAGCATTTGTACACTTGTTTCATTTGTGCACATGCTGAATGATGATGAAACATTTCACTCATATTGAATTTGATTTTGATTAAAGTTGTATGTAACATTAAACCAGACATGCTTGATTATAAACATTTTATTTGATGCAGAAACCAAATTGGAACATCTTGTCTATTGAGTATTTTACATTTAAAATAATAATTTTCTAATTTAGTGCATTTTAAAATGAAGTTTATTCCTGTGATGGTATTAGTATGCTTTCTTTCTTACTTACTTTCTTTCTTTCTTTCTTTCTTCAATGAATGAATGAATAAAAGGATCGATCAATCAATCAATCAATCAATCAATCAATCAATCAATCAATCAACCAACCATTTTAAAATCTGTACCACATTCAAACAGAAATTCCTGTACAATAAGCACAGACAATGTAAAAGAAGTGTTCAAATTCAACCCGCATTTAACTTCTTCTGCCTGTTCGGCTCACAAAACTCCCATTTCTTTTTTCCAGTTTTTTTTCTTCTTCCATTTCATGTCATGTTGAGTTCATGGCTCATGCATTTAAACAGCCATGGCCTGACCTTTCTTGTTCGCCGTGCCCCATTTACTATTGTTATCCTTCACTCGCTCACCCTGATGCAAGAGCACACGCATGCTTTAGGATCCTATCTTACAACAGAGCCCTAATCTACTGCATAGGCAAGATGAAGTCCCTCAGGCAGGGGCCGCTATTCCCCGCTGCAGGTATAATGAGCTCCAATCTGTCTGTTTGAGCCTCTGCAAGAGGGGTAGTTTCTTAGGGGCCCTCGGAGAGATGGTCTATGCTATGAAGACTCTGCTAAGGGCTATGTTATGCTAGCACTTCTGTAATTGTCTGAAGTCGAGGGGTAAGGGTTGGCGGTCTAATTGTTTCACTGTTTAACTGACTGACTCCATCAATATCTATTAGGACTGTGGATTGCAGGTGCAGGGCTGCTTAATTCACTTCTGGTTGGGGTTTTTATCTAGCCTGGTGTTATAACATTATCATTCAGCTGAGTGTGTCTGTTTTTTTTTTATTCTAACACATCCCCAGCGTCTTCACTCTTCCACTCTCCTCTGTTTCTTTCTGATGAGCTGCTTTTTAGTCTTTTTATCATGTCTCTCTCCATCCGAGGTGAGCTAAGTGCGCTCTCAAGTTATGCTGGGATATATGACACCCTCAGCTTTAACTGATGTCAGGAGATTTAATCGCACCATTAATGTATGCCTACACGTTTGAGTAGTAAAAAAAAAAGTTTGGGTTGACGATGCACATTTAAAATAAATGTTCCATGAGGATCGCACAGCCTGAAGGCTTCGGGGATATTTTAGATTTTGCACATAAAAACTTTATTAGTTTATTAGAGAACCTGCTATATACTGGTGCTAAGCAGTCTATGGGAATTGCTGTAGCCTGTATATATATATAAAAAAATAAAAAAAAATATTTGGATGAACACGATGGGTGGGTGGGTGAGTGCTTGGATGGATGATTAGATAGATAGATAGATAGATAGATAGATAGATAGATAGATAGATAGATAGATAGATAGATAGATAGATAGATAGATAGATAGATAGATAGATAGATAGATAGATAGATAGATAGATAGATAGACACTAATGTGAAAAAGCAGCAATGTAAATTAGTGAACCCATTGTCTATTATGCTGTTCTAAAAACTCAAAACCAAGCAAATGTTATCCAAACAAATTTAATGTTGGCTTGGTCTTGTTCTATACACACCAGTTTGTTCCTTGATTCGGCTTGGGGCCTTCACATTTTGAGTCAACCATACTTATATATGTATAGAATAAATCTCAAACCCATGTGTGCATCTCTTTCTCTCCCCTCAATCGCCTCTTTTGGTGCTTTAAGGCTGATCGGGGGATTGGATTATCTTCAGAGAAGCAGAAACGTACCTGGATTGTCATAGCAATCAGTAAGTTCTTGTAGTTTCATGTTATTTCACACCTTTTTTAAATTGCCATTTTAAGGGATTTGTCTTAATGGTGCTCTTCCTCAAACAGAAGGTTATTAATTTACCTGCAGTGAGTATAAAG
This sequence comes from Danio choprae, assembly GCA_903798125.1. Classification (NCBI taxonomy): domain Eukaryota; kingdom Metazoa; phylum Chordata; class Actinopteri; order Cypriniformes; family Danionidae; genus Danio; species Danio choprae. The sequence continues at coordinate 7,112,430 of CAIGQW010055024.1, forward strand.
AGGCCATGCAGAATGACAGCTATTTTAATATGGTTTGGTCTGGGATGTGTGTGTGTGTGTGTGTGTGTGTGTGTGTGTGTGTGTGTGTGTGTGTGTGTGTGTGTGGGTCCTTATGTCTACTACACACATTTTTTCTTTCTTTCTTTCTTTTTTTCTTTCTTTCTTCCTTTCTTTTTTTCTTTCTTTTTTTCTTTCTTTTTTTCTTTCTTTCTTTCTTTCTTTCTTTCTTTCTTTCTTATTGCATTTCTTTCACAATGAAAAAAATATTCGTTAATAATGTGCAGTATTATTCAGTCTGATCAATAAAATACAACCTTGGTAAGATCTGCAAATGTGTTCCTCAATTTGTAATCAATTACTAAAATAATGTTTTATTTTATTTTATTTTATTTTTTAAGAGACAAAAATGCTAACTTATATTGTAGCTAATTACTTGGTAGCATAGGTTGACACCCGGAGCTTTAGTTGTATTGTCAGCTTACTGGCTTTGATCACTGCACTTTATGACCGGAAAAGCCTGCTGGCCCTTTAGGTAAAAAAATACAGAAGTTAATACAGTAAAGTCAATACTTCTGTTCTAATTTCCCCCTACACTTTCTCACTTTCTCTCAGTTTTTTTTCTTTGATGGTATACTTCCCCCATCTGGTTTCAGACCACACTCGTCCCCTCCTTCTCTTCCTAGATGACAAACCCCTGCAGCGGCCTATGCTGTATTTGGGGAGAAGCTTTTGAAAGCTTGGTGAACTAATAGAAGTGTTTATAAAGAGGCATGCTGTGGGTTTTTTATACTCTTGACTGTTCTCTTGTTGGTTCCAGGGGGAAGATGTTGCAGCAAAAGCTCTTAGCCTGCTTTATTTTACTCTCCTGCAGCCTGAGGTACAAGAGAGAGAGGGTGGGTGTCCATGTGTCTTGACTGTGACTCACTAGAGTGCTTTCATTCCCAATAGTTTGACTCTCTTGTGGATGCCATCAAGCACACTGGGTCAGGAAATGGACTAGAGATTGTGAAATACAAGCATTACTGTTAGTGCAAAACTTATAGAGAAAATCTGCCTACTCATGAGGCATAACATTGTGTTGCAAATTAAGCAACCCGAGTGTAGTGATGTAGTCCAGTTTTGGACTTGTTTTGGTTTTAACTACATGGGTTGTGGGTTACAAAATGTATCCTAATTTAATACAAATTTCAACAAAATTCAAGGAAGTATTACAAAAAAGTAGAGGTATGAGGTTTCTTATTATAACATTTCATATTATTATGAAATAAAAAAAAATAAGTTCAAAAGCAAGACTGTTGAATGAGCACAATTGTAAATGGTATTGCTTAAGGACTAATGTTTAGTGACTTAACAGTTTAGGCACCAAAGTAAAAAAATGTACCTGAGCTGACTGAATGAATCAGCTGTTTTAAATGAATCAATTGAGCAAATGAGTTCATGAATTGATTTGCCACAATAAATGTTATAATGCAGTTGCGTATAATGTACTACCTACGGTATAATGCAATGGATATTTGAAAGAGAAAAATGGCCAAAAATATGAGCCAAAAAAGGTAATGCTGCGCCACACTGCCCAACAATGTTCAACATGCTTTTCATTACACAGAGTGCAGTGGCTTTCACATCGGACGCAGAAAGCGATCTGCAATGCAACCTATTAATTCCATTGCAGCATAAAAATGCCGGTTTGTTGCTGTGTTGACCAAAGCACAAGAGCAATAAAGCATGTGTGCAGTGTTTAAAATAGTTCAGTATTGTACTCTGTGGATGTTCCATTTATGAACAAAATACTTATTTATGCATGAACCACACGTGCTCACAGAAAAAAACTAAGTCTGCTCAAATAACATGCTGACAAGACATTTCTATGTAGTAATTATTCCTGTGGCTATAACACTACTGTGCTGTCATGGCAATGCTGGTAAAATGAAGCCTCCCAACTCATCCACTGTTAATACAATGTTGTTATGATGTGATTATTATTATTGGCCTGTGTGTTTTTTGAAGTCAGTATAATCTAAGTTATCTAAGAGTAAATTTTTAAAAAATCGTTTAAAAATCATAAATCTCATCATCTAACGCAGCTTTTCTCAACTACATTCCTGGAGGACCACCAGCTCTGCACATTTTCCATGGCTGAGTCCGAAATTGCCCATTACTCGAGTAGGTACTACATTTGCATTTGAATTTACTACACAAAGTATGTTCTGTATAGTATGAATGTGAGTAATATGAATGGAACTCGGATGGACTACATACGCCATTTGTCATTAACACGTGACCTACCCACGCCAGTTGTATCGCTTCCCTACCATTCATGACTTCTCTAGCGTGGCATCATGGGATAGCATAACCCTCCAGGAACACTGATCTAACGCTTATCCAGGGCTGGGCAGCAGTCTCAGGAGAGAACTCCAGACTTCCCTCTCCCCAAACACTTCCTCCAGCTCCTCTGGGGTCTCACAAAATTATATTATTTAATCAAATAATAAATAATTATTACAAAGCATTTTCAGTTTCGGTTTTCAGCCAAGTACATCCAGAATTGTCAGTTTTTGACCAGAATTTTTCAGTTGGGTGCATCCCTAGACATTATATTGTTTTATCAAGACATCTGCAAATGTGAATCTCCCATTAATTTGTGGAGTGTTGCTCTGGTCTTGGTCTTGACTTGGTCTCAAATCTTCAAGGTCTCAGTCTCGGCAGATTCTGGTCTGTTATAGATTCAAATGATCTTGATTACAATTCTAATACTGACAGGCTGTCAGATTCAGAGCTCATCAGGTACTCCGCCATTGGCTGAAGTTTACCGGCAACGTCTCTTGCGTTGAAAATGAGCCAAGGCAAATTTAGGCCCGTTAGCAACTCAGAGCTTTAGTCGAGCGTGAATATCATATCAGTCATTCCACGAGTGAAGTGCAGCCCTCCGCTCAACAAACATCCGTGACATGGCCTTTTACTGCGGGTTAAAACTCTGTATGCTAATTTGCACAATGCCCCAAAAGTCACAGCACTTTAAAAAAACAGGAGTTGACTGACAAGGCAAAATGATCTGAATCAGCTTTTTTAATTAAACAGAGTCAAAAGGCTGCTTAACATCGGCTTTCTGGGGTGAGGGGAGATATTGACAAGCTCACCATAAATGTCATACTTGCAGACGTGTTTTGATGTTGTATGAATTATGAATGTTTTCAGGTTAAGTAATTCCTCTGAGGGCAAAGAGAAAGAGAGCAAGAGTGGTATAAATAACAAAAAAAATATATAATAATTTTAGCATACTGTAAACTGTGTGAATTTCTCTTCCGCTCTGTGGCCTGTCTTTTATTTACAGCTTGTGCCCTGTGGCAGTTCTCACTCTCCATCAACCCAATTAGAGGAAGCGTGGGTAGTCTGACCCCTGGTACCACCGGGTCGCCGCAGAAGCAATGGAGATGCTTGCTTTGTGTAGCTGCGAGCCAGACTTGTTAGTATTGCAGACATTAAAGAACCTCTAGTCAATCTTCAGCGGAACAGCTTTCTCTACCTTTGGGACACAGCTCTACGAATGCAGATACATGAGCAACAGAGAGGTTTTGATAGATGTTTCTAAAGCTAATGGACTGTTAGGACACAGGGTTGATGTGATATCACAGACTGCATCACTCGAAGGTCAGAGTTAGTTTGATTCTGTTTGTATGTAAGATTCATGAGCAGGTCGGCCTACTACACGTATGGAATAACAGATGAAGGCCTACATGTGAGATACATTTGCATGTAAACCCAAGATCTTGCTGCAAAAAGAGGGAGAAAAAAAAAAGTGTCACGTAGGTTGTGTGGTTTATTCAAATGGTCCTTCATTATTGTGACAACATGAAATCAAAATCAGCCCCTTTGGTAACAATAATAAATGTCTCTGGTCTTGTTGAGCACTATTCATCAGTGTGCATTATTCTGAAGAGAGACAAAAAAAACTGTGTTTTGTCGTAGATTGGGCCTGCTGGGTAATGCATATGCTCCCCTGTGTTGCGCTGTGGTATTTATATGTGGGCAACTAGATTTTGAATCAATCTCTGGTGTTTTTCTTACATTAACTTGTTCTCTTTAATAGTTCTTTTCTGCTTTGGCTTTTGTAAACACCCAGAAAAAACAAACATAATAAAATAATGACTTTCTCTAAATTGCTTTGTTGCTGATGTAAGAAAAGAAAGTGGTTGGAGAAGAAAAAAATATTACCCAAAAGAGTGCTTCAGAAATTACTCTTAAAACTTTTGCATTACTTCGAATTACTTAATGAGGTTAAACTGTGAATTGATTGTTTTGTATATTTAAAACTGAAAGACAAACACTAGTACACCTGATTTACTTAAAGCACAACCAGATAATGAACTGTTGTTATGAACAAAGTAAAAGCCCTTTTGGGATTTTATAGGTGTTTTCAGATACAGTACGAACATTAATGAAAACCTTTAGATGTTGTTAAAAATGTTCATGTTTAAGAAAGAACCTAAACCACAAAAAAAAGACAAAATTTGTGACCAAACTTTTATAACAATGCTGCGTGGTGAGCTAACACACTTGTTGTATCTGTGTAAATCTTGTGAAGAACTTGTGAAGAGCTGATTAAATGTGTAAAGGACTCAGTCACACATACAGATGATGACATGTTGCAAGGAGACATACTTCCATTGACTGTATTGAACTGTAATTGTGATTATAATTCGAAAAATCAGCGATGAATGCTTGAGCATTCTGTTCTTATTTTTGATTAGATTGGATGTCTTTGGTCTTAGTTGTGTTCCTATTTCATTCAAACTTTACCATTGTTCAGAGATCAATGAACAGAGACCCTTCTTTTCATCAGTTTCATCAGCACACGGTCCTTGTCAATAGTTTATTATCTTTATTTCTCTGGATTTGAACATTCTTCAGAACATTTGGGATGGTGTAAGTATGTAAGTCAGCAAAATACACAACACTTTTGTAGTGTTTTTTAGATATTTTATTTTAAAAATTATTCCTATTGTGCCATATGAGTTCTACAGTGTACATATTAAATAAAACTTATTTTAATGCTTTAGCAAAGAGCGATATAGTTCACTGTGAGTATATCAGGGCCATAATAAGCAACAAAATGCCAGGATGACGCAAACATGTTGCAAGGGGATATGCTGCATAATAAGTCAGTGGCCACTGTCATTTTGTTACATGCATGTCTTACAGTGTGTTTGCGAAGTGACGTCCAGACATCTACACCTTCGTAAGCCTTTCTTTGCTTTTGGTGTGGTTCTAAAGTGAATAAATGCTACATCTGCCCCACATTAAGAGATTATGATTAAGAGGCGTGATGCATTCCTGCAGCCAAAAGAATGTCCCAACCATTTACAAGAAGTTGTTAGAGAGTCTGTTTGTCTATGTGCCCTGAGGCCCATGTCTCATCAAGCCAGCATCACTTACTGTAGTAATACATGGTGTACCTTATGCGGACAAGCAGCTAAATATGCTTCTGTATAACATTTCTCTCATTCCTAGATTCCCTTCTGTTTGTAGAGGAGGTTGCTGTGGATGTTTGTTTATTTGTGTGTGGAGGTTTCTAGTTGAGTGGTGCGACGGACGGCGCAGAGCTTGCGGTCTGCTCTCCAGGCATGCTGTCACTCAGAGGGAAACAGAACCCGTGACCCATAAAGCCCACAGGTTCTGAGAAGAGTGTAACTAATGGATGGCTCTTAGAGAAAAGATCCCTGTGGAGCTGCACACTCTACCGCCACAGGGCAGAGAACGAGACAGAGGGAAAGGATGGAGTACGCTATAAACATAGGTGCTGTGAAATGGTAAGAGGGGTCAGGAGGTATAGAAAAAGGAAGGAGTGAATGGAACACAAAGGCAAGCGGGGAGAAGTTTGAGAAAGTCAGGGAGAAAGAGACATAATGGAAGGTCTGGAGGGAGATGGATTCCCAGAGGAGTTGGTCTTGACTGAGTATTGTTCTGAGAGGGTTAAGCAATTGTGAACAGTACTGTGTATATGGCCATCTTAGCAGAATTAAACTCTTACTACACTGGAAATTCCATAATTTCCATAAGTAGCATAATAAGGGTATAAAATTCCTTTTTTTAGGTAAATAGATTGATTGATTGATTGATTTGACCTGTGACAGAAGGGTTGGTTTCATTTATTTAATTTTTTATTCTTAACTGCTGAATAATGAGGGCCTCACGGTGGCACAGTGGGTAGCACGATCGCCTCACAGCAAGAAGGTCCCTGGTTCGAGCCTCGGCTAGGTCAGTTGGCATTTCTGTGTGGAGTTTGCATGTTCCCCCTGTGTTGGCGTGGGTTTCCTCCGGGTGCTCTGGTTTCCCCCACAAGTCCAAAGACATGCGGTACAGGTGAATTGGGTAAGCTAAAATTGTCCGTAGTGTATGTGTGTGAATGAGTGTGTATGGATGTTTCCCAGTGATGGGTTGCAACTGGAAGGGCATCCGCTGCGTAAAACATATGGTGGATAAGTTGGCGGTTCATTCCGCTGTGGCGACCCCAGATTAATAAAGTGACTAAGCCGAAATGAAAATGAATGAATGAATGAATGCTGAATAATGCTGTATTTCACACAGTATTCCACAAAGTTGTTTCTTCCTTGCCTTGTTTTATTTTCCCTTGTGACAAATATCTGTAGACAACATATATGTCATCACTGGCATCTCATACAGTAATCATAAACAGTCTACGACCAGATTTTAGTAGCTTTGTTATTTATATTTGTGACCAAAAAACTAGTCTTATATTACACATTATATTTGCCAAAAATGTTATATGCAAAAAAAAAATCATTAGAATATTAAGTACAAATGTGTTACATAAAGATATTTGCAACTGTAAATATATCAAAACGTAAATTTAATCAGTAATGTGAATTGCTAAGCAGTTTAGACAGCTTTAAATGTGCATGATTTTTTCAATATTTAGCTTGCTTTTTTTTTGCATCCACAGATATTTTCAAAAAGGTGTATCTCTGCCAAACAAACCATACTGTACATCAATGGAAAGCCTATTTATTTAGTTGCCATGTGATATATAAATCTGAATAGTAATGATAAAGACACTGTATGTCTGATTTTGTGGTCATAGGTCTTTTTAAATACAAGTAATGTGCTGAAAATTGAAGTTGTGGAGTGCATGAGGGATTTTTCCTTCAGTGAATCATGGCTAAACTGAAGAGAGAGAGAGAGAGAGAGAGAGAGAGAGAGAGAGAGAGAGAGAGAGAGAGAGAGAGAGAGAGAGAGAAATTAAATTAAATGAAATAGGGAGTTTGAAGTGGTTGTATAAAGCATGTGTGTATTGTGAAGTGCATGTGTTAATGCAGCCTTTTGTATTATAATTAGGTTTTTACCTTTTATATGGGTTCATTAGGTAAATACTTTTTCTCAGAAAATGTGTGTGCAGAATTGCCTTAGTTTCCGAGGATTTGTGTGAGTAGATTATTGCCCAGGCTGAGTTATTTACTGTAACTGTTGTAATCGGAGCATCATTCCAGGAAGGAAGCCATATAAAGATCCCTGTATTAGTACATTTCAAGGACATTTCCACACACTCACTGCACAGGTCATTTTGGGAAGTGCCACTATCATACACCCCTGAACTGACTGATTTCTGCTTACACATGGCACCCTCTGTGGTCATATGGGGAATTGCAGAAAACATTCCCACTCCTGTGGTTTGGTGTAAATACATGCGCACTTAAACGGCATGCTGTCCAATTTTAATAACATCACCCCTGTGCTTCACCTTCATATTCTCCACATGTTTGTTTATTTGTGTGCGTTTGAGAGCAAATGATGTTCAATCACTGATTTCCCATGTTTTTCCTTAGCTAAGATCCATTTCAATTTGATCTGTCAGCGTTGGCATATTTGTGGAAGCCTTTTGTTCCGTTGGGTATCGTGTTGTTGCTTTCTCTTTCGACTTTGCTATTTCATTTAAGCTATTTATCATTCATCCAAAATCACCAGGGACAAAGAAGAAAAAAAGAATGGAGTGAATAAAAGGATGGGGGAAGTGAGAGCTTCCAGTGGAGGATAACAGGGTATAATAGGCCCCAGAAACAAAGCAGCTCATTGATTGTGTAATGAGCTTTTATCTGCGGGTATAATTGCCCTGCTTATGTTAGCTCATGTTCGCTCACTCTCTGATGAGCAGCTGCCCCGCCTAACGCTGGAGTGCCCTCAACTTTACTTAGAGTTCTTCAGAGTGTCAAAAAACGACATCTACTTGTGTTTGATGGATGCCTTCAAGTCGAATGGGATTTCTTTAAGCATTGTGTTTGAATGCCACGCCCACTTATAAAGGAGGCAGCGTAGTATAAAGCGCATGCTAAAGTTCCCGATTTCCCAAAATGAACAAGAGCGATAAGACATGTTCCCCTGGGTTTTATTTTTCATTGTGTTCGGCCCAAAAGGCCCCAAAACTAGATTTAAAAAACCTATTTAGAAACAAACAAACGTTAGACATTAGCATCCTGCCTAACCGCACTGCTCTCCAGTCCTGAGGCCCTTGATTTGCATGACAAAGGCTCCCTTCAATTATTTAACAGGCCGTATTTGATCAACACCGGAGAGCCCAGTGTTCTTCTGCAGGGACAAGCTGGATATTTTCCCTTCATTATTCATGAGGAAAAAGAAAAGATGGTAGAGGAAGAGGAACGGATGGGGAGAGAGCCGAAGAATAGACAGGGCGCAACAACAATGCGGCCGGCTTCAGTTTCATGTGTATTAAAACTTTTTCTTTTTTTGGCTTTGATTAATATTTTAGAGTGACTGAAACTAAGACAGACCTTTCATCCTTTAGGGACCTTAGTAGAGGGTAGGAGGTCAGGCTTTCTCTGAGACTATGACCCCTGATTCTGTAGTCATAAGGGTCAAGAGTTAAACCTTTTTATGTGAGACATTGTGAAGACAGCGTGTTAAAATGTGAGGGTTAATGCTAATGTAACCTGAGCTTAGATTAAGTGTTTTGACACTGTGAACTGTGTGTGTGTGTGTGTGTGTGTGTGTGTGTGTGTGTGTGTGTGTGTGTGTGTGTGTGTGTGTGTGTGTGTGTGTGTGTGCGTGCGTGTGTGTGTGTGAGTGTGTGTGTGTGTGTGTGTGTGTGTGTGTGTGTGTGTGTGTGTGTGTG
>CAIGQW010055024.1:7171429-7188073 GCA_903798125.1 Danio choprae
TTATTATTATTATTATTATTATTATTATTATTATTATTATTATTATCAGTATTATTATCAGTATTATTAATAATAATAACAACAACAACAACAACAACAACAACAACAACAACAATAATAATAATAATAGCAGTGCAGTGTTCAATTGGAAAAATCGAAATAAACGAGAGAAAGGCAAAACATGCTTGTTGCTTTAAAAGCTGCACTATTTAAAAATCAGCTAAGCAGGTTTCTTACTTCTGGAAAACAAAAATAGTATTTAATTTACAAGCATGCTAGGTGTTAGTTACTTCCCAACTCTGATCAGTGCCATGGCAATATTAGTTCTTACTTGTCGATGTTGCCCACGATGACAACAACACAGGGTGAATGGGACTTTATCCTCCAGGTAACCACTGCTCTCTCCATCTCAGCATATTCAGCACCCATTACAAATTCCAATTACTCTCTAAGCCATAGAGATCCTGAAAGCTCCTGTATCCTGCGCTCTGATTTGCTTTGTGGCTCCTTATGGGTGTCTCCATGGGAGCCATAACAGTAGGAAAATATTACCTTACTTTTTTTTTAAAACGTGCTGACTACAACAACACACAGCTAATTGAGAACTTACTCGCCAATAATGACTTATCATACTCTGCTCGGCACAGTGCTGATGCAGGCAAGCTCATTTAGCAAGCCAGAGTTTACTGCTTAATGAAGTCTGAAGTCTGAAAATGTTAGATGTAGAGAGAGGGAAGGACAAGAGGTTGCATATGGATTTGGCCATTGCAATCCCTTCATTGCGGTGTCCCTCGAGTATGTTTTTCTTATTTTTTTCATTATTTACTGTTACAACCTTCATTTACACATTTGCTTAATAGGCAGTTCAGTGGATGTATACAGTAGTGCTGTTTTTATTTATGCCTCTGCTAGGTCAGTAGGTTAAGTGCGTATCATGGCTATTCCAGAATGATGAAAAAGGCAATTTAATGTATCGCATTTCTGCTAAAGACATTTTCCCAACTGTTAGGAGGCCATCTGTTGCTTTGCCGTGGCTTTCAAACATATTCCTCCAATAGGTGGTGCTACACATGATTGATTTGGGTAATCTTGTAGATCAGTTCATCATTTATCTTTCTCGCCACATACAACTGGTCACACTTGGTCTGTAAAGGTCAGATCGAAGACCTCAACATCGCCCATGGTGTCCCACAGGGCTTGGTTCTAGGCCCTATTCTGTTCCTCATCTACACTCTTTCATTAATTGAGATCGTAAACAAAAGAGGCATAATGTTTCACAGCTATGCTGACGATAAACAGCTCTATTTTAAAACCAGCACAGTGCTTCCACAGCACTAGTAAAACACTGATGGAATCGGCCTATTTGCAGCCATAATCATAATGTTTTATCCTCTTTTAAGTACTCTTATCTGCTTCTCTTCTCTGAGATTGCTTAATGCAATGAAAAGTGCTTTACTAATTGAAATGATTATTAGTAATGAGGTTATACTGGAGATAAGATTGATGTATGCATTGAATTGGTGCCTGTAAATGCTAGATATAAACACCCTGATAACTGTATAATTTCTCTAAAGCTCTCTGTATTTCCAGTCCTCTTTTTACCTCCTGTACAGTGATGGTAGTTATTGTTCTGTGAGGGTGACATAGATGAATGGGGGTAAGGATGCTCAAATTGTTTCTTGTGAGGGGACTGTCTGGTGGGGCTGTCTCATCCCCCTTTATAGTGGAAACTTCCCTTTTTCTCTTTGCACAACCATGAGAGCTGTTTGCTCACTCACACGTCCAATCCTTCTTGACTTTTTTAATCCCATGCATTAACAGGCATATTCCCTTTCTCTTTTCACCCTTCTAGATCTATGTTCTATCTGTTCTAAATGACATTTTTCTAAAACCAATTCCTTATTAAAAGTAACCATGGCTTAATACAAATGAAAACAAAACTAGTTATTGCAAATCTACATGTACCTTGGGAACCACTTATTTTCTTCACAAAAAACATAGTTTTTAATCAATCATATTGTAATAAATTTGTGTTTATTTCTGGAGCAAAAGCTACGGAACATAAATTTTGTCTAAAATGTTAGTCATTTAATTTTAAGTTCTAGTTTGTTTTTTGCCATCGTATAAAAGTAATACAATAGTAATAGTGTGGGTAGCTTTGTTACTTGTCAGAAAATAGCCAAGATATTATTGTTACAGTATGTAATATGACACGATACAGTAACAGACTCTGTTTGAATGAAAGAGTTGTTTCTCTTGTTACTTGTTTGCATAGTATTTAGGATACATAGGATATCGCCATTTCCTATAAAGTCATTGCTATAAAAAAGCTCTAATGGTTTCCACATCAAATACCAAAAATGTATACAACTATGTAGTAATCCATTAAACCTAGTCCATTGAATTGTTTCTAGTGTGTGTTGGGATATATGGTACAACATGCCACCAATGGAATCAACAAATCAGCAGTAGGTACTTATGGGGCCCATTGTAATTTCTATTAATACCAATACAATTCCCATTAAAACTATTACATTTTTCCTTGCACAGAGAGCATTTAGAGTGTGACATGTATCAATTTTCCCCTAAAAAGTACTACATTTCAGTGCAATTTCTTATCAATGTTGAGCCATTTCTTGAAACAGGCAGTGGTTTTGGCTGAATTAAAAAGCGAGGCTGATCTGAGAATGGTTTAGTTGTTACCTTTGCACAGCCCAGGCTTTGCATGAATGCCACAGAGTCCAGACCACCATAAACTCTCAACTCCATTTACAACACTGCTTCAGCAGGGTCTCGGTCCCCAACGCCTGCATAACAAGATGTGCCTTGAGAAATGTTCTCATCTGCTGGAAATAACACAACTAATAGTGAGATGCAACAAGGCCCTGCCGCTCCTATTATCAATATGTGGCAGGAAGCGAGAGAGGCTCCACAGCAGATGCAAGTTAGAAAGGGAGAGAAACTTGTCAGACTCAGTCACTGCTTCTGAAATCATTCTAATCTTTTTATTGAGGCGAGACCACGGGAGAGCTCAACAACATGCAGGCCTGTGGCGTATAGTCACATCCTGTACGTTTGTGAGAAATGAACCTGTTTAAAACATGAGACAGAGCTATAGAAACCCACTTACCTGGGTAGTGTTTTCCGTCTCAGTGCTTTAATGTATTGTGTGTTTATGCTTGCTTTTAGGTGCATGATTTGTATTGTTTTTGCATTCATCTTTTTGTTGTCTCCACTGTCTTCCCTTTTTTTCCCTCCATGTTGCAACTGAAGCATACCTTGATGATGATGTGGATGACTTTGATGACCCGTTCAGTGATATTCCATTCAGTAAGTTGCACTGAACCTCAACCCCCCGTCCAAATAGAATTCAATAGTCTTTTCCTTCAGGAGTATATATTGTTGTTTTTGTGTGATTTGCTTTGTGTGCTTGTAAAATAGCCGGCCATTTCCTGTATAGCCTCTATTAACCTGATCCACCTGCTCCTGTTTATTGTGCTCAAGTTAACTGCCCACCTATCACAGGCTTCCGGCCAACATATGAGACAAAGTCCCCTGTTATTTGTTTATCATTACCCATGCCACTTGCAATATTTTTTTAACAGTGATGAATTTCTAACCAGTTTATTTAATATCCTCCAACTTGCTTTCCCTGGACGAAAAAAAAAGGAATCCGGGCACTGTTTCCTGGCCTTGAGAAAGGTAGATGCTGGGATAAACTTGTAGATGTTGGTGAAATTAGTATGAGATTAGTTTGTTGTGGTTGTTAGTATCCAAAGAAATAGATTTGTTATCATCCCGGGACACTATTTCACCACTTAACTTTGCCACTTGTTAATTTAGCTTCCTGTATTTGAAGAAAATTTCCCCACAGACTCTTTTTTTGCCTTCACATCCTAGCCTTATTTGCGTTGTCTTGAAGCGCGGATTCATGGGTAATGCTTTCTTATTGAATTTTAAAGTTTTCATTTGTAGCCAATTAAGCCGTGACAGCAGACCGCATTCCGTTCGGCTTTCTCTCGTTTCCAGATACTCCCTGCGATCCCAGAAAAGACTGCTTAAATATATTAACACGACTAATCATCTGCCTGATCATCAGAATAAACTCACAGAACTGACAGCCTCCCGCGGATAATGGATCGACCCCTTCCTTAGAATCTAAATAGGAATATAAAATGCAGACAAGGAATATGAAAGAGCCATCAGAAAGCACCATGCCGATTCAGATGAGGAAGAGGAGATATTTCATCAGATACAAACAATCACTGTGCCTCTGAAATGAAAAGGAGCAGTTCAGAGGTGACCTTGTGAATACAAAGCTCATTGGCCGGCATGCGGAGTTGCAAATCAGAGGATTTAAAATAGCATTAGTGGCAAACATTATTACATTTAATCTGTCTTTCTTCTCGATCTGTTGGTGGTGCTTATATAAAAAGGGAAATTGATATACACCACACGAATGCACACTTGGAGATTCGCTCATAATGCCTCTGATGGTCGATCAGGACTTAGAAGAACAGAAGACAAGACCATGCGCAATCAGGGCTTCTTGCTGGGTCTGATTGATTTCGCTGGTGTCTGTGTTGTCAATCTTTCCCTCTGTTGTGCCAGATTGTGTCTTGTGGAAAGTGTAGGACTTTCATTCCTCCATCACGTTATTGTGTCCATTAATAATTATTCTTTAAAAGACTATGTAACCAATTAGTTTCAGTGATTGGTAAAAGCAGGATTTTCAGTCCATGTATCATGGGCATTGTATAATTATTAGAACAATTACCTTTTCTGCAGAACTTGTTGTTGCTGTTTTCCATCAGGGATGCGAAGGGCCTAGGTTTCATGGTCCTCCATTCTAAATGGTTTTGGAGTGACAGCTTAATTTGTGTATTGCATTTTGATTGTAAGGTGGCAAACGTAAATAATGAGTACTTTTTTTTTTTTTTGCTTTGGGCTCTTTAATACATCTCAAATGGTCCCCGTTGTTCTTTTATTTATTTTCTTTGCAGTTTGCTTGAGGCGGCTTGAGAACGCTTACTACTTAGGAGGTGGTAATGGGACATGTATGATACCATAAACATTGCAAATCCAAAGATTCTTACAAAGTGCAGGAGCCTAGTACTTTGTAAGGTTTGACCATCTGCATTTTTATGGTCTGCTTACAATGTTTTGAACTTATCTACAGTATTTTAGCGTCTTCCAGAGATTGCTAAAACACAATTCTCACTATTAACTATTAAATTATTAAGATATTGGCTGTTTATTAGAACTTCTTATTCTACATCCCTAATCCTACCTAATATCTAAACCCAACTACTACCTCAATAACTATATTAATAGCAACAAATAATAGGTTATTGAGCTAAAGGTCATAATTAATGGTTTGTCAATAGTATGAATTGAACCATAAGATAAAGTGTTAAAAATAATATAAAATTCAAATGGGGAGTTGTTGGGAACATTAAAAATCAATCATAGGATTAGATCATTGTTTTTTGTTTGTTTACCTGTTTACAAAATATAATTACCTCTGTAAAAACCTGTCTAATTTGCACAAATTCCAACTCCTTACTCCAAAAGTTACATAGCAGGCAACCAATCTGATTGGAATATATGATTTAGCCATTCCTTCTCATTTTTATATGAAGTATGCATCAGACGTTCTATGAACCGTTCGTGGGTGGTGCTGTCTGAGGCCAAGTCTGGTTTCTGATGTCCTTCTAGACCCTGAAGGATTGCTCAGCAGTCACAGTGCTAATTAATTACAGCGGCAAAGCCATCTGGCTATCAGTAATCCCAGGTAACAGCTTCAGACAGCTTTCAGCTGTCATTACATCGTTAGGGGTTATGCTGTATCATGGCTAACATACGCTTACATTGAGACATAATGTTTTTAAGGTTGTACCACATAGCTCATATGACTTGTGATAACAGTAGGCTTTTATCCTTGGCATTTCAAGTTGCCATTACCTTCACACCTCTTCTCAGCATTCCTCCTTCAGTTTCCCTCCATCACCAGAATTTAAGAGCCTTGCAGTGAAGCCGATGGCCTAATTCTGATTGTTTTGCCAAAATCTTCAGGTTTGTTAATTAACAAGAGTATCAGGGTGTAATGGTCACAGTGCTCCAGTCTGGTCATTTTGACAACACTGCAGGTGATAAGAATGAAGGAGAGAAATAAAAGGAGAGGTAAACTTGGAGAGAGCCGGAGAGCATAGAGGTTTGAGAAACAGGCAGATTTTGCCCACAGTGCAGCATAAAGATGGAGTGCATTTCTAGTTGTGGTGATAGATGGTGTAAATGAATGTGTACCTCTGGCACAACAATCCAAAACAGTACAGATTCCAGAATTTTCTCCAGGAAGGCATCTACGTAAAACATCACATCACATTCGTCTCAGCCTGCCAGAAGCATCTGATCAGATTGCCAGATCAGGTCCTGAGACTTGAGTTTTCAGGCACTCTCAGAAGTTACATGGCTCAATTACTATTCAGTCCTTGTCTGTTAAAAGATCTTCCTCCCAGCCCTGAGACATGATAGGATGCCCACCCCAGTGTGTGGCAGACCTGCCTCCGTCGGCTCAGTGTGGCCCCCTGCAGGGCTTCGCAGGTGGGCATAACTGCATCAGTGTGATGCTCAGACATACTGGCAGGCTAGCAGATGTGCCTATTAGTAGGGTGAGCAGGAGTCTCCATCCAGCAGAGCGTCTCTTAACACCATCATCTTTACTGGTTGATCAGAGCCCCAGCGGTGTGTCTGAAATCTCCGAAATAGCCGCCATCCTCCCTCTTCTTCCTCTCAAGGTGACCAATAGCGCAAACCTCCTGCTGCTTTCCAGGAAAGTGTTGGGGTTGGACGTCTGAGATCTTTAGCCTCTTAAAGTCTCCTTTAAACCTCTCTCCTGCCATTCATTTATATCTCTCGCCACAATCGCAGACTTGTTTTGCCCCTCAGACTGCAAAGTGCAAGACCACTTAATGTGTTGTTTCTAAGCTGGAGTATATGGGTGTTTCTTCAACTATAGCGCTAAAAGTGGCTGTGATTCATTCTTATTGATTCATATTTTGTGAACATATAGGTAACACTATAAAAAGTCTCATTAGTAAACATTAGGTAATGCATTAAAACCAACAAGCCAGAAAGATTCAGATTACAGTTATTATGCTAATATTAGTTATAAAAATACAACCAAATGTTATTATTAACCTCATTTAATAAATTGACTATGACTTGCAATCAGATTATGACTATGTTGACTATGTCTAACAATGTTAATGTACAATAGCCCAATAAATAATACAAGCATTTTCTGTTAATATTTAAGCATGAAGTAGGGCAGATAAACATGAACAGAAAAACAGAACAGACATGAAGAGAACAGTGTTAATGTTTGCTTTTGGTGCTGTTATTAAGACATTGCAAATACAATCTGAATATTCTAAAAAAACACTTTAAATTTTGAATAATAATTATTATTCATGGTGATATAAATATTATGCTCAATATTAATGTGTTCATTATCATCATATATCACAATATATTGAATTAGTGACTATCAGCAGTCTAATTGTATGACCTTATGCAAGAATAAACTACCTGAATATGAAAGGTTAAAAATAATAATAAATAAAGATAATGCTAAAGAAAATATGGATTCATTGTGATGTTTTTATAGGGTGAAAAATGTCTAAAGTCCCTAAATCATTTATAAATAGGCATGAATAATGATATGATGCTTATAAAATTCTGTTATTAAATTTTTCATCTAAAATGGCTACTGCATATTGCGACATACCATAACTGTGAAATAATTTGACTTTGGACATGCCAGCCAGCCTCTTTTCCTTCAGATGGATTTACTTGTTGCAAAGAGTGTCTCTCAGCTCAAGATTTCATCCTTCATCCAAAACTCTTTCTGCTTTGCTCTCAAATCCTATCAGCATTCAACCAAGCCCCCACGGTGCCATCTTACACCCAGGAATCTCCTTGTGGGTTCCTCTGTAAGCCCCCTGCTGGCCACATACTCTCTCTACAGGATGGGGAGGGGGATGGAGGGAGTTTTTGCCTCCCGCCAGTGTTCTAATCCAGATTGATCTGCCCGGCACGCGGCTTCATCGATTGTGCCTCTCCAGGCTCTAACAGAGGCCCTGCAGTACGAGTCTGTGTTGCTTCCTGTTGGCAAGCCTACACATGTGTGCTATGTGTGTGTGTGTCATTATATGTGTCAAAGCATCTTCAAATTGGTCTACTTCCATTCATTAGCTGTCTTTACACCAAAACCTGGCATAGATTCACCTGTGATCTCTGGCACCTGTTGTAGTTCATGGGGTTCCATCTCTCCCAGGGTCTAACTCTGGTTCATCTAAAACCACCATGGCCAGTCAATAAGCTAATCGTTACCTAATTGGATTTAGCAATCTCTGTGACTTAGAGAGGGTATGAAAAGGATTGTTTCTCTTTGATTAAGGGTGCTAGTGTGCGTTTGGCAGCGCTGATCATTTTATTACTGTGGAAGAGGTCACAATAAAGATCTGTGTTTGTTATTGAAATTAAAAGAGATAGCACACCCACAACCATTCAAAAATATGTTTTCCGCTCAATCTTAAACAAAAAGGGTTCTTTTGAAGAATGTCCTGGTATCTTGGGAATGTAATGAAAATATGGCCAGAGCTGTCAAGATTCAAAGGCATCATAGATGTATAATGACAGTGATTTTTTTCATCTGTGCAATAGATTTTTTTTTCTTATTTGAAGTGAAATTGAAATGAGTCAGTCTACTGAACTTCATAAACAAGTCAGTTCACTTTGTGAATGAATCATTCAGGTGGGTTTTGTGAACTGGAAGATTTGATTCATTGATCAAAGGATCAATCATCATTAACCAGGTATCAGTTCTGCATTGATGAACAAACATGCATATGCTATAAAAAGCTATCATTTGGACTGCTTCTACTTTTGTTTTGGAAGTCTCCTACATGCTGGGTTTTGTGTGCATCATCCAAAAAGAAAAAAACATTTAAATATTTTCTTAATATAAATTTCACATCAGCTCATTTCATTCATTCTTTCATTAATTTTCCTTCAGCTTAGTCCCTTATTTATCCAGGGTCGCCACAGTGGAATGAACTACTCAACTATTCCAGCATATGTTTTATGCAGTGGATGACCTTCCGGCTGCAATCCAGTACTGGGAAACACACATACACCCTCACATTCACACACACAGACACACACACACACTCACTCATACACCACAGCCAATTTAGTTAATCCAATTCACCTATAGTGCATGTGTTTGGACTGTGGGGGAAACCGAAGCACCATGAGGAAACCCACGCCAACACGGGGAGAGCATGCAAACTCCACACAGAAATTCCAACTAGCCCAGCTGAGACTCGAACCAGCACCCTTCTTGCTGTGAGCTGACAGTGCTAACCACTGAGCCACCATGCCGCCAGCTCATTTCAAAAGAGTCTTGAATGATTTGTTCCAAGATGTAGTCTTTTTTAAAAAACAAAAAAAACAAGCCTACTTTGCTCTAATTGATCAGATGTTGTATAAAGATTGTAATGCTTAGACTAATGACTAATCATACATATTTCTTTTCAATTTGTGAACACATTGGCCAATCAGATTAAAACTGAAAACTAATTTTCAGTGCATACGCTCAGTGACTAAATTCCTGCATTCTTGTGAAATCTTTCATCATAAACTAAGCACAGATGCAACATAAACGAGAATCATTTTGCAGCATCAGTGATAAATACGGGCATTCAAGTGTGTAAGTTGTGCTGCCAACATAAACTTTAAAGTTCGCTTGAAATAAAAATTTACTATGTTTATTTTTGCTAACTCACATTGTTATTCTTAAAATGAACAATTAATCCTTGCAAGTTAATCTACTGAAAAAAATAGTTTCTTTTGGAAATCTTTAATAAAGTCTTACCATTTTCGTCCGCGTTTGGAGTGACGGTTCTTCTGTTGATATCAACCTGACGGCTTTCATTGCAACTGCATATTAATACCCTCTTTTACCTATACGTTTACTATGAGGGAATGATGCACAAAAGAAAGCCCCGCCCCCTACTTAATATTCCGTTTAACTTCCGTTTAAATATATCAACATACTAAAATAAAAGTCTCAGCAACTTCCAATTCATGCAAACTTTAAGGGTGAGTCAAAATAGACATTGTTTGTAGACAGCCAATTAAGGTCATAGGCTGCCATTATGCAAATTAGATACAAATCTATGTAGATCAGTTACGAAAAAGAAACTGCTGAAGCTCAGGGCATTTTAAAAGATTTTCCCCATTTTTTCAGCACTTTGTTTTATAACACTTTTAAATTCACTAAATTATTCAAGAACCATAGAAGAAACAAAATAATATCCCAGTGTTGAAATAATTGATATTAGAAATTTGTTGCTTTGTTGCATCATGAACACTATAAAAATATGACATGAAGCCAGAGTCTGATCCCAAGGACATATTTTAGGCTAAGATGGGATGTTGCCATTTGCAAGACTGACAGCACTTACAGACACATGAACCAATCACAGATCACATTTTCTCAAATGCCTCTGCAGTTCCCATGGCAATAGGGCACCAGTTGCAGTCCCTCAGGGAAAAGAGAGTAGACACATGACATGTTCCCTTGGTGACACCTGCATGTTTGGGGTTAAAAACAAAATACGCTGATGCATCAACGCAAGAATAAGTGGCATCCGTCGAATCAAGGGCTACAAATTTTAAAAAGGAGAGAAAAGAAAGAAGCAACGAGGAGATGAGAAACAAAACTATTATTCAGCCCAGCACACTCAGAGCAGATCTCACAACAAAATCTGACATTGAAAATATTGAGTGGACAAATGAAGCATGTTTTTTTCGGCAGGCTGCAGCCCAGGCGTCAACCTGATTTAATTCTCCTGCTGTCTGGTTTTCCAAAAAAGCTGCTCTCTGTCGCTTACTTACTGTGTCACCAGGGGTGAAGTGACATGGAACTGTGAGTCCACGAATCCATTTTAATTCTCACCTCCGAAGTGGATCTAGTCTTATCCCAAGAGGAGATGTGGATTTACAGCAGGAACAACAGCCCATTCAATATGCTTCATTTGCACATTGAGACGGATGGGAGTCAATTTATTGATATCGAATAAGAACGCACGATTGATCGAAACCACATTGTTCAGCAGAAAAAGGTGCGGCAAGGATGCCAATATTCTCATTAAAATAGGGCTTGTCTCGATCATTAGACCCTCTAATAGGCATGCTTTGTGTTACAAAAAGTCTCATAATGACAGAATATAAATATAAAAACCTACATTAACACATTTGTTGTTCAATTTACAAGACGCCGAGTTTCGCTGAGGGTGCTAAACGCTACCGAAATACAACATATGACTGGTCTTAATAAGTGGGCATGAAACTTTGTGCAGCGAACAGAAAGATATAGAGAAACAGATGCCTGCCACAGTGTCTTCGATAAACACTCAAGAAACGTTTTCCAAATAGGGCACACATCTCAATTTAACTTCAACCTGCCAGAATGTTCTCTCTCAGAGGATCTGCTTGGTTGGGCAGATCAGGTAAGGTGAGCCAAGAGAAGTACAGAGAAACAGATGTATCAATGCACAAGAAGTGCTTTCCAAATAGGCCCGTTTTATGTGCGCAACAGATATTATAATGCAAACACACTACTGTTGAATGTGCAGTCCTTTCGGTTGACTTTCCATTCTGTTGTTTCTTTCTGTCATATGTGCTGTCCCACTGGTCTGCTCTGTTGAAAACTAGAGCTTTGATATTTTCAATGTTTTTAAACAAGCATCCTTATGGGTCTAACGCTACAAGCCGGAAGCCTAAAAGTTTCAAACCATTTTCTGACTACATTGATTTCCTACCTTTACTATAATCTCAAAATTTGTTCTCACAGTAAATCACACACATAGCAATGTAAGAATTTATCCTTGACAACTTGCTAAACAACAGGAAGCGCAGAGCTTGTGATTGTTTTTTTACTCTGATTTGCACAAAACGTGAAGAAAAAAAAAAACAAGAGCTGAAAAATATGGTTGAGACATGTGGAGTTGGCTCACACTTCCAAAAGTATCTCTGGTGTTTCATTCTCATTGCAATTAATTTGGCCGTTTTCCTGCTTGTTAAGGAAGCGCACACACCCAAGAAGAATTTCAATCAACTTTAACGCATATCTGTGCTGGTAAAATATCGGTAGCCTATGGTTTCAAACATCTGAAATTCAAGTCTACTATAGTGTACTTGGCTTAAACATTGATCCACTGTGGCTGTATCAAAAATTACATATTTTCTTAAATAGAAGTAGTAGAAGGAAATGATGTTATGCTTGTTCTGGTAGTCTGTGTTACAGTGTTCTGCTATGCATATATCTATATGCAACAATGCAGCAATACAGACTTTTCTTGGTTCTATTCGGATTTCTGTTTTAGGTCACCATTACGATGCAGTTTGGTATATGATTTGTTCAGTAAAAAAGTTTTTAAAAAGTCTACAAGCAAAATACAATACTAAATGAATACAATATTGCAAATATGATACTAAAATAAACAGTGCATTTTAAGTTTTTTGTGTATTTAACGCTAGTTCTGATGGGACATTTACTCGTGCATAATTACATTTACGGGTAGATACTGTAAATTGAATGTTTACATGTAAATATAGCACTGCTATTGTATTGTATTGTATATAGCACAATAGTATATACAATACAATTAATCTTTATTAAAGCCAAACTCAGAATTTGTAGACTATGGTAGATCTGCACATTGTGATATCGCTGCTGAAACAATACATTATGCAGCTCAAAATTCTAAACTGAACGTGTTGCACTGAAATCTGATTTCACTGGTCATGTGACAAGAGTGAAGAGAGATAACCGATAAAAATACGTCCAATCCCTATATAAACAATATGACTGCAAGTCTAAAAATTATTTCAATTTCATGTGTGTTGACATACATGCATATTATATAGATGCCATGCTATCGTTGGTCATTTTGGCAAATTATTTAATTAATTAAATCAATTAATATTTCTGCACTGTGACATATCCCATCACAACCACTAAAACGTTGCGACACTGCCAAATCTTCTCTTGTGTGCAAGTGTGGAATTTTGGATGCAGCCTATGTTTAAGTTCCTCCCTCCAATAGCATGAGAGAGCTAAAAATTAAGGCTTGTTTTAGCTACAGTTTGGCCAGATGAGGCGGCAAACCTGTAATTGTCCTAATGGTGTCACTCCTTTTGCACTTTGTCTTTTTGACTCATCAGGATTTGTTTCACCCTCTTTTTCTTCTGTTTCTCTTTCACATTCTCTCACTCTCTGTCACTAAGTGTCAATTAAACTACTGTTCTGGCAAACACGATTTAATCAATTTCAATTCGAGATCAATTGCATACTCCACAACTCCTTCCTGGCGATCCATGAAGCTCGCCTTCCCATTGGCTCCTTCACTTGTTGCGATCAATAGGTCACTCCTCTCAACCCTATCCAAAATAAACTGGATTGGCTGTATACCTACAGTATGTGTTGCGTTATTTTGCAATGATCTGCCTTCACCCTCAACTGTTGGGATATTTGTGTTTGAAGCCTTCACCTAAAGTATACCTCTTTGAGTTTCAGGATTCAAGGAATGACCTCAATATTCTTAGCCTCAGGTCCTTATTCAGTTCATCCAATTCAATCCAAGACTTGATCAAGACCATAAAGTAATTCTTTGGTCTTAATAAAATAGTCTTGCACTCTTTTAAAGGACATTAAGCAGTGTTTTCTCTGAATGATTGCTTTACTGCTTTAATGTCATTAGCTTTGCCTTTCATTTTGTAAGTCATGTTCACTATTCAAAGCTGAAAGACATCAGTGTTCTCTTATTGCAGTGTTTACAAGGGTGCTGTGTTGATTTTACTTTGACATTCTGATCTGTTTCTGTTTATATTTGTAACCCCCAAAGTATTAAACTTGTCTTCTCTTAAACCACTTACAGCACAGACTTCAATCAAAATTACTTTTGTACTGTACATACCGTGACTTTAATTTGTAATACACTATATGTAATGGTTCTGGGGTTTTTTTCTTTGCCAAAACTGAATTATCAGCATCATTTACTCCAGTGTTCAGTGTCACATAATCATTCAGAAATTCTGATATGATGATTTTTGTGTTGAGGAAATGTTTCTGTTTAACTGTAATGTGAACCGTATTTTACTGTAGGACAGATATGCAGCATGTTACTGTATTTTAAAAATTCATTGTGGAAATTGCTGTATATTTTACAGTAAAGTTATACAATACTGTAAATGCATATACAGCAATAGAAATGGTGCTCTAAATGTAAATGCATTATTTTTCTGTAATTGATTTACAGTAAGTTACTGTTTGTTGAGATTACTTTACTGTAGATTCTACAGGAACTTGTTAACAGTGTAATTAAGCATCTTAATAATATTAGAATTATGATGCATTTTTTACAAGATCCTTTGATAAATTGGAAATCCAAAGGAATGACCTTTATATTAAATCTGTTTTATTCATTTTACCTAAATTTCATCAGCACCAATTATTTGCTGTCTTTCAAACTGCATATTTACTTCAGAAATTGTAGTTTCTCTTGAATGTTCGTAGCAGCCTCCACCTTTGTTTGCAGTCAATGTGGGGTTTCGTGACCCCTGTCCTTGATGATTTGGTCATTACACACTCCCAACTAACAATTAATGATTGACTCCAAAGCCCTTGGTTTTGGATCACTGGTTGGCCATTTTTTACCTCCCTGCCAATCAATGAATTAGTCCGTTCACCTGCCTTTTTAATCAATGATTTATTTACTTTACCCACTGAAGATGAATAGCCATTGCTCCAGCATCGTTTGAACACTATAGACCATACTAATTATCCCTCCGCTTAAACTAATGCACAGTTAATGAAATACTCCAGCTTCTCATATATTCATTTCCACTCATATAGCTTCCTACGCATAAGAAGGGCCACAGGCTTTTTTTTCTCTGATGCAAGCCACCCTCTTGAAGCTTCCAAATGGTAAAAAAGTGGGAAAAGAAAGTGGAAAATTCATTGTGACCAGAGTGTAAAGCTGATCAAAACAAATCTTTGCAGAATATGTGAGAAATGTATGTGTTCCATGGTGACAATAGAGACTTGGTTGTTGTCGCGTGGCGAGGATGATGTGTCACAGAATTTGTTGGCATATCTCACACTTATGTTTGCATACATATAGGCACTTCAGAGAGAGGGATTATTGTATTGTGACAGCTTGAAAAGCCACTTTTGGCATCACAAATAATATTGTTGAAATTATTGCAATAATATCACAGATTTTGATGGACATTATGAAGATTTAATTACTGTGTGTTTGAATAGAAATTAGAGCGACATTTCTTTTTGCATTTTGAGTACATATCAGTTGCATACTGTCTGCAGGAGGTTAGGTTGTCGCATTGCATGGATGATGATGCATCACAGAATTTGTTGGCATGTTTCTGTCTCACAGAATCTCACAGTTATGTTTGCACACATGTAGGCACTTCAGAAAGATGGATTATTGTCCTGTGGTAGCTTGGAGATGCCCTTTTGTAAACCCATATAATATTTTTGTTTACATTTGTCAGTTCATGCAGCTTTACTAATCAGGTAGCTATCCAACTGTTAAAAAAACTGTTTATATTTGGCCTCAGAAAATGTGGCTTTATAATTACATGAATTGATTTTTAAATTCCAGAGCAAACTTTGTCACATTGTTATGAGTTTCAGGAATTTCAGTTTCTTTGTGCTGTCCAACTGGCTAAATCTGTGGAGTGGAGCATTCCAGTATCAGACTACCATGAGCTGGTATAACATATTTGGCCCATATATGGAGTAAAATTTATATATGCATTCACAATCTATGCATGCATTTATACTTGCCGCCTGCATCTTCAATCTATCTTAAACCATGCAAAAACATGCAAAACCATCTTCCTAGCAGAAATCTACTGTTGTATTTGTATTTTAAGATTATTATTTTTTTGTGGGGGGATATTTTAAGTGATATCACCATCTGTTCCTTCTCAAAGACCCTTCATCTACTCACATCAAGTTCAAACCACTACCAATGCTCTTTGGATGACAGAACATTTAGATTGGTTATCATGTAAACTCTAATAACCTGCCACAGAGAGAAGATGAGAATAAATGTTAGCAAAAATCATTGTTGTTTAAACACAATGGACATTATGCCACCATATCTACATTTAGCACAACACATTGTAGTATTTATTTGTTTATTTGAAGAAAAAAAACATAATTTCTTGAATGGACTTCGAATTGTTTATTTTCACAGCGGATTAGTTAATACTCATTGTTCTCAGTGTGCAAGGTTTCTTTGCATGACATATTTATCGGCTATGAAAAAAAAAAAAATGTATATGAAAAGGACAGACTTCAGTGTGCAAAGTAATTTACAGTGTGTGTAAAAAAAAGTTTTTTAAACTTTAAAATTTTAACTTAATATATTAAAATTGAAATTAACCCACGTTGAGTTATGAAAACCCTTCATTTTTGTGTAGTATGAGTGTAGTATGGTTCTTTCTTTCTTCCTTTCTTTCTTTCTTTCTTTCTTTCTTTCTTTT
>CAIGQW010055024.1:7212475-7225457 GCA_903798125.1 Danio choprae
TTTTGCTGATTACACAGTGAAGCACTTTTTAACAATACAGTTTACACAAACATGGATTTTGTTTTGCTCTGATTGCTTTTTAAAGGAGTGAATAATGTCAAGTATCTGCTTCTCTGTATGTTTGCGTAATGATGAAGAGCTGCTGATAGCTGACATTTCTGATTAGTGGATTTGCTCATACTTCAGATTTCATTATCACCCCACCACTGACTGATCAACACAGCACTCATCACTCTGTGTTTATCACATGCTGCTGTGCTGGCATATAGGTGTAAATATGCTGGCAATAATAGGCCTGTCTGCATAGAGATATGATACACTCCAGCAACCATGATGACACACGTAAACCCGCAGAGGGCAGTTGTCACTGTAAACCTGCTTTGTATCATGCACTTTTTCTTTTGTGTGTCTGTGTGTGTATATGATTGGGTGAATGTGCTTCTATATGTGAATCTGCCATTTTGTTAAATAGATCTGACATGACTTTCAACAGAGGTGCATAAATGTATGTGTGTCTAACAGTAAATTTTGCAGCATAGCGTTAATGATGTTATTTCAGTCACTCAGATTAAGGCACCTGTTGAAACACATTATGTTGATGATGAAGAGACTTGAGTTTACCTTCTTCAACAAAACTGAAATCTTATTTTATGTATTTATGTATTCATTTATTTTTACAGTGCCTGTTACACACATATGCACATACAACCACACATAGATAACCGGCATGCATTTAGTTCTGTATTAATGTGCATTGCTTTCATAACTATTTTCACTTGCATTTAAGCTAAAGAAATATATGGAGGGATTGTGAGAACTGTGGTAAAAATGTTTGTTGTACTGACTTATATAATAGTAATATTGTAGTATATATTAAGACAATACCAACTGAAATGAAAAGGTATACATATAACTGATCTGATCATCTTAAGATCTGAAGTCTTATGTTAGAATTATATATTAACATCTCATTATATATATATATAATGAGATGTTAAAGTTTTTACTGGGGGGATTTTGGAGATCTTCATTCACATTTTTCATGGTTTTCCCCATGTTTATTGAGCTCATATTCGAAACAATTTCTAAAAGTTATTTTGCCTTTGAAAGCTTTCCTCTGACTTCTTTCAAAAAGCAGGATGAATGCCACACTTGCCAACCAAACGTGGTCTATGGAATTAACATGTGAGGTGGAAAGAGCTGGAATCTTTGCACTGAAAGGAAATCTTCACATCACACTTCATAGCTCATAGGCACTTGGCTTTGAGATGAAAATATGCATGTTGTCAGGTATGTGCGTACGTATGAATTGAGCAATGAAAGTACAAGTTATCCAAAAAGGTTGAGTATGTTTATTCTTGTACTCCATCAGATGATGAGTGCGTGTGTGGAGGATGTGCACAGATGCACAGCAGGAGGTGGCACAGAGAAAGTATAGTTATTTATTTATTTATTTTTTTGTTTCCGAAAATGCTTCAGTGTTTCATTATGTAATCCAGAATTTATTATAAATGATGCCTGAGGACTGTTTGATAAATGATTCTGGTTGGTTGACTAATGTTTTAAGATGTTAACTTATTTGAATTTATAAATTATAAGTAGTTTCAAGGAGGTCTTGAACGTATTACCGTATTACACTTCCGTATGATCATTTCAGTTATTTCAAAGCTTTACAGCCAAAAGCAGCACAATAAATAGCAACATTTTATAATATATGTACATAATTAAACATTAATTTAGAATTAGCAAATATTCATTTCAAAAACATTTAGCATTTTGACATTTCTGTTATTCAGCAATGTTTAAACCTAAATATCTACATTATTCTCTAAAAATTCAATAAATAGTTTTCAGTTATTCAATTTTTTTAATTTACCCCAAAACAAAATAAAAATATCCTTAATTCAGTGCACATTTATTCATATTCATTGACAAAATGTATCAAGGCCCTCTATTCACGTTCATTGACCTTCTGCAGACCTTTTAACACAGAATACACATGTTGTATGTCTAAACTAAGAGGTCAGCTCACATTGAGATTGCTGTGTTATTTTATAATACATATCTTCAGGAGTCTCTACAGTTCAGCTTTTTGTCTATTATAATCTGATCAGTTTTTACTGAAACATTCCGTACAGATCTATAATATTCAAACTAAAGGCCATTTTGAGGGATGTAAACAATAACAATGGTCATAACTTATTTTTTGTTTTACATTTTTTATTTCCATAGCTTTCAAGAATCCCAAAATGTCCACTTATTGATAAATAACATTATGGCAGCTGTTTTAACGTTGAGATATGATTGAATTGCCTTTTTTTGCAGTTATTAAAATAGTTTGAAAACAAGCAGGAAATGTTCATGGGCCAATGACATCACCAAATTGAAATGGTCTATATGGAGTATATACACCAAGATCATGCACAAAAACATCTAGTAGCATGCATCTCACAGTATAGTTGGGTGTGTTTGTGGTCTGAAGAAGAGAAGGAGTTGACAGGTCCCAGGTGCCCAGGGTTGGGTCTATAGGCCCTGGAGATTTGAAGAGTGGCACCTCTCCATGAGGTTCAGCTGTTCTTTCGCCATGCCTCAGGCCCAGGGAAGATCTCTTTGATGGGCAGAGACAGACACCTGCGGGCCCTGAACCCACAGGACCTCTGGATGTCTAACTCATACACAGTGCCAAAATCACTCACCTGACACACCTCAGGCTGCCAGTGTTCGACAGTGATGCCAACGCAGATAAATAAGAATGTGGATGCACACACTGTGGTTTATACAGATGATCCTGTGGAGGAACATGTCCTTTGGATTTCATATGGGGATTATGAGTTTGAATTCAGCCTGGGTATTCCACCCTCTTTTGGCTGAAAAATATTCTTATGTAGTACTTATTTCTGAATTAACATATTGATTTGTAAAACTCATAAAAATATATAAACAGTGATCAGTAGCATTGTCAACATATGTGGCTCTGCCTAGACCACAAAACCAGTCTTATGTTGCGCCGGAATATTTGTGGGAATGTTATAACTTTATGGTCCCTTTTTGTTGATTATAAGTTACATTGCAACTACATGGGGACTAATTTGAGTATTAGCAGACTGTTAGGTTAGGGTTAGGGTTAGTGTAAGTTGACATTTTCTTGCAAAGTTTCTTAGAGTCAGGAGAATGTCTGTTACTGGAACAGTGTCAGCAGATATTAAGCAGATCTTCTAATACTCTATTGAGAATTGGTTGGCATGTAGTTGCAGTGCAACTTGTATTTAACTACATGTGCAAAAGGGACCATCAAAACTGTGACATAATGGGAATTGCCAAAAATACTGTGTTGGTTAAAATACTTGTTTTTTTTTTCAATGGCAAAAATTATTAAACTAGTAAAGATTATATTTTTGATGACATCTTGTAAACGTGATTTTCTTAGCGTTTTGATTTATTTGGATGCTCAGATTCCAGATTTTAAAAGAGTTGTATCTCTGCCAGATAGTGTTCTATTCTAACAACGTTTACATCAGTGGAAATCTTAATTATTTACCTTTCATATAATACATACAGGCGACGCGGTGGCACAGTGGGTAGCACAATCGCCTCACAGCAAGAAGGTTGCTGGTTCGAGCCTCGGCTGGGTCAGTTTGCATTTCTGTGTGGAGTTTGCATGTTCTCCCCGTGTTGGCGTGGGTTTCCTCCGGGTGCTCCGGTTTCCCCACAGTCCAAAGACATGCGGTATAGGTGAATTGGGTAAGCTAAATTGGCCGTAGTGTGTGTGTGTGTGAATGAGTGAGTGTGTATGGATGTTTCCCAGAGATGGGTTGCGGCTGGAAGGGCATCCGCAGCATAAAACATATGCTGGATAAGTTGGCGGTTCACTCCGCTGTGGCGACCCCAGATTAATAAAGGGACTAAGCCGAAAAGAAAATGAATGAATGAATGAATAATACATACATCTTTTTTTTTTAAATGATATGTTTGTCTGGTTGTGTGGTCCAGGGTCACATTTGCAATGTCAAAAAAATAGCATCGCACAACGGTGACAATATAGATGAGCACATCATAAATGAAAGAGACTTATGAATCTGAGTGAATGTGTGTGTTTCCCATCAGCCCACACACTCAACGGCCTCACTTTCACACCCACTAGATAAAAACAACCACATTCAGAGGTCAATCTCTCCATCTAATGGCAAAATTGAGCATTATATAAAGGCCTGCGCAGGATACGGACCCCTCTATAGGAATAACGGATCAAAAGCTGAGCGCTGAAAGGCCTCGTAGATGAATGTGGCTGCTTTGTCACCGCACACACAGTGGCTTCAACTACTTTTGTCCGGAGTGTGTGGGAGAGATAGAAGGCAGGAGATTGATTCAGACCTGTTGCCTTGCACCTATGCGAGGGCCATTGTGGGCATAGGAATGAGAGTCCTTCTCTGCTTAAACGCTTTGATTGAAAGCGAAGGAGCTCTTCTGTCAGGTAGCTGAAAGCCTGTGACGGATCTCTCTGTTGTCTAGGGGCGTGGTCAGCTTTGATTGACAGATGCGTTTCTGTAATGGGCAGGCTTCCCTTTAACGTCTCAGAGGGCTGACAGAGTAAGACATTAACGTGTGGCTGACATTCACTACTGAACGCTCTATGGGGTGCATCTTTGTTTAGTCACAAGTCCCGATCTAAGTGTGGCTTGGATGTAGGCGTCCTGTCTGGCTAATGCATTATTGTGTTATGCTTGAGTTTTGGCACTGTTTCTGAAGGATGCTCAGACATGCGCACACACACACACACACACACACACACTTTTTTTAATCACAGGTGAACAGTTGGGTTTAGTCTTCTCTAAGTGCCTCAGCTACCCGTGTCATCGTGGCGATCCTGTTCTCCTCGTCTCCTCACACGTCAAACCCTAATTAGTAAATATCTCATTAGCATGAGGTGATTAATCACTCACTGGAAGGGCTTGTGGGTGACAGGCTGCTGAAATGCTGTTTGCTTATGTGTGTGTGACTTTCATTTTACTTAAGCGCAGCGGTAAGGAGACGAGGGATAGGGGTTAATGAAAGAGCAAAGGAGGAGGTGTGTTTTTAATCTCAAGACAAGATTTTCTTCCAAAAGTAGTTGAGATTTGACTAATCATCAAAAGGTGTGTGTGTGTGTGTCTGTGTGTGTGTTTTCTATCATGTTATATTACCATATGTGGTGTAGCACTAAAGGTGCAGTAACAGTATTAACATTTTACTGGCATTTTACATGCAAAAAGGTCCCCTGACCACTAACAGTAACACTGACATGTAGTGAAGAAGATCTGTTTTAGTGTCAATTAAGCAAATTCACATGACCAAAGTTTTTTTTTTTTTTTTACTTTTTTGTCATTTATTCATTTTCCTTTGGCTTAGTCCCTTTATTCATCAGAGGTCGCCACAGCGGAATGAACCGCCAACTTATCCAGCATATGTTTACACAGTGGATGCCCTTCCAGCTGCAACCCATTACTGGGAAACATCCACACACACACTCATTCACACACATACACACTTTGGCCAATTTAGTTTATTCAGTTCATGTCTTTGGACTGTGGGGGAAACCGGAGCACCCAGAGAAACCCCACGCGAACATGGGGAGAACAGGTAAACTCCATACAGAAATGTCAACTGACCCAGCCAGGACTTGAACCAACGATCTTCTTGCTGTGAGGTGACAGTGCTAACCACTGAGCCACCATGTCGCCCTTGATCCTTGTATGAAATTGAATTATCCATACATTTCACAGCGCAGCAGTAAACATGACCACACCTTAGTAGAAAGTTTTTTTTTCTTAAAATATGTTCACCCAAAATGTTCCCTTAATTTATTAATTTACCCCTAGTCTATCCTAGTAACATGATTGGAACTATATTTTGTGATGGTGTAATTGTATATTCACTTTGGATTACTTGAGTATTTAATGGGATTTTATTTTTAGATTAACTATTAATTTCATATAAGTTTAAATTTGTATCATTTTGTTTGTTTGTTCAATCAATCTTTAAATCAATCAATCACTCATTCATTCATTCATTCAATCATTCATTCAATCATTCATTTCCTCATGTAAAAATTGCCAGCATGATTGAAAATGTCAGCAGTTTTTTTCTTCAAATACTTTTGACTTGCACTGTGTTACAGACACTGTTCCACTCCAATATTTTAAGAGCACAAGTAAACGACCTAATTCAAACAGACTTGACTTTTTTTTGAACCCCAGAGCTGTTGTGAAACGCCATTGTGACTGACCCTGTGTCCTCCACCTCCAGCTAGATCATACATTTCCCTCACATATTCTCTCTTGCCCTTTCTTTCTTATTCATCCTTCATCACTGAAACTGTGTGTTTATTTCTTGCATAACCCCCACCCTCACGCCATCTCCCTAAAGACTGGAAAGTGTAAAGCAGAGTGCTATAACCTGTGTCCATGAGACAAAGACAAAGAGAGTGAAGAA
The DNA here is from genome assembly GCA_903798125.1 of Danio choprae. Taxonomy (NCBI): domain Eukaryota; kingdom Metazoa; phylum Chordata; class Actinopteri; order Cypriniformes; family Danionidae; genus Danio; species Danio choprae. The sequence goes on from CAIGQW010055024.1 coordinate 7,218,944, forward strand.
GAGAGATGGATTCAAAGAGACTGGGAAGAGCTGAAAGCTGCAGCCAAAGATAGTTGCATAGAGAGGTTGATTCCCCCTGTGACTCTTTCTCTCTCTCTCTCTTTCCTAGTTAAGGGTAGAAGCTTCATCCAGCTGCTCCATCCCTCTGGTCTCATATCATCTAGCCCTTCTGCTCCTGCTGAAGGATCCTCAATTACCGTCTCATAATGCTGTCTCCTCTAATGTCACAGAAGGCCATCCATTAATCTATGTCTTAATCTGCAAGACGTCATCTACCTCGTTCCAGGCTTTATGAGCAATAGCCTGATAGAATATGTGAGATATTCTGTGCGTGTGTGTGTGTGTGTGTGTGTGTGTGTGTGTGTGTGTGTGTGTGTGTGTGTGTGTGTGTGTGTGTGTGTGCGTGTGCGCGTGTGCGTGTGCGTGTGTGTGTGCTCGTAAGCCCAGTGCACACTGTGACTTTCTGCCTTCTGATTGTAAAAGTTTCATTTTGTCAAGGAAGAAATTGCCAGTGTTGGATTTCTTGGTGTAAGAGTTTTCAGACTGAGGACTGTGGACTGTCAGGGGATCTTCCAAAAAATTGGAGAGAAAGAGAAAAAGAGAGACAATTTAAGAGAAAAGTATTCAACTCACAAAATGGACATTTTAAAGAGCAATTTAGAGAACATGCTAACTTAATTAATATGTTGAGGTCAAAATGAAAAATATATATATTTTAATAATTATAAATAATTTAATATTTGTGTTTCCACACATAAGATTTTTTTTCCTAACACAAAGAGAGAGAAAAAGTTCTTCTCCAGTCTGTTTACCCAAATAATCTTATTTTAATTTAGGCTTAAATTCATATAATAATGAACAATAAACATTGACGAGTGAATATAAGCATGAGCTCAACCATACTTGGTCGATGTCCAAGATCGATCTTCATTGGTTCTTACAGATGCTGAAAAGTGTTGTTGTGACATGCAAAAAATAACATTTACTCACAGTTCCCATGCATCAACCAAGCATGTAACAACTGTAAATGCCGTAATCAACGTTTACTGAACAGTTTGTGTATGAATTCAAACTTAACACAAAATTGTTTATAAAATAAAATGATCTTTTTAGATGACTTGAAGGAAGAAATCTACATTTAATATCAATTTAAATATATTATATCTATTTGTAAATGTTCAAATGTTTAAAGCATAAAAGTTGAAGTAAATTGACTTTTGGTGGAGGGGCAGAAGTTTCTCAGATTAACAAATGTATGAGGGCTTTTGAATAATGTGATTAGTAAATGATGAAAGAACTTTTTTTAATTAACCATTTCAAGGGAGGAAATTCAATATTTATTGTTGTATTATGATAGTATCAAAGCCTGTTAATTATTAAATGTTGTAGTCTTCCTTTTTCAAACAGTATAAATTAGTTTTTAATCGCACTCTTTTGAAGGGGGTCCTTATCTGACACGACATTGGCAGCACTAGCTATGAGTTGTAGTTGGATTTCTTGTTTTTATTTTTGTCATTTAATCCATAAATGAAGATGTCAGAAACTTGGATTTATGCTTTAAAACAAGACTTATATTGGTGTTTTAAAATATTTATCCAGTTAATGCTGCCGGTTGTGATTGAAATCTCAGTTTAGCGTATTGTAAAGGCTGACATAAAAAAAAGTCCTGCATACCCTGCCGTGACTTTTACCTGCAGTCTCATTGGGGTCACATTATACAATCTGACAAGCAACAATCATAAAGGACAGCAGAGATTATATAGTGTGTCCGACTTTAGTGAACCAGAATGGCAAGTGAAGAATTTCTGTCTGTCACTCCTTCTGAAGTCACTTTCTTTCATATGTTATGGGTCACTTGAGTTATTTGTCTGTCAGTCATTTGCCAGGGAGTAAGAAATGTTTGGTTATGTGGAAACGAATAGAGCTGTACAACTTTTGCATATAACATTTTGGAAAACCTTATTATGAAAGATTTTTAATTGTTATCACCAGCTGTTTGTCTCTATCAATATATCTCACTAGCTCTAGGCTTTACAACAAAAGATGCTTTCCCTCCAGTCATATGTACATATTGTTTAGACTCAGTGGCTGTGTCATTCTTGTAATTGTTAAGGACTAGCTTCCTGCTGCTGTGTGCACATGATTGGTGGACTTGCACTGTTGCCATGGAGATGCCGCCTTGAGTGACAAGCTTGGGGGCAGGTTTGGCAAATGATGACTGCAGCTAGCCACTGTTACTAACTGATTTCCTAAAGATGACCTGCAGATTAGTAAACTAGTGCCAGATGAGTCTTTTTAAACTACATGACCCATAATAATAATTCATCTGAAAAATACGTTCTAATGGATTTGTCTGCTTCTGATGATAGTACTAATGTTTAAACAAGCCTAAGTGGGTCCAGTCTAATCTGGTCTTCTAAACTGGTTATACCGATTTGTTCCTGATCAATGAACTGAAGCGTCTCCCATGCTTCCAGAGCCAGCCAATAGACATGTCTAACCATGTTGGTTGGCCATATACAGTATGTTCTTAAAACAATTTGAAATTTGTTGGTTCCATGGAAATCATTTAACATTCATTTTACACATCACTAAAATGCAGTAATGGACAAAGTAAAAAAAAATAATAAAAGTAAAAGTACAGATACCCTAATACAACATTGTAGAAGTATAAAGTCTACTTTTTCCATATTACTTGATTCAGATTTTTTATTTACTTTAAAGTAATCCAAGTAAAAGTGTTTACTGATGAAGGTTCATTTGTGAAACCTGGTAAAACCACATGCACACGCTGAATCCTATTCCATTCAGCTAGAATCAGTGATTCTTCTATTGGAGGGTCAGTCTGAACAGTTTAATCACTCAGTTGTTTACTGGAGACTAACTGAATGGTTGATTTGAATCACTGAGTTGTTTACTGGAGACTAACTCTGAATGGTTGATTTGAATCACTGAGTTGTTTACTGGAGACTAACTCTGGTTGGTTGATTTGAATTACAGAGTTGTTTACTGGAGACTAACTCTGATTGGTTGATTTAGATCACTGAGTTGTTTACTTTATAGTAACTCTAAATGGTTGATTTGAATCACTGAGTTGTTCACTTGAGACTAACTCTGAATGATTGATTTGAATCACTGAGTTGTTTACTGAAGACTAACTCTGAATTGATTGTTTGAATCACTGAGTTGTTTACTGGAGACTAACTCTGAATTCATTGTTTGAATCACTGAGTGGTTTACTGGAGACCAAGTCTGAATGGATCATTTGAATTAATGAGCTGTTTACTGGAGACTAATTCTAAATGGCGGTGATCTGCCTTCTGTTTAATGATTTTAGACAAAATCCCACTCAGAAACGCTGTTGAACTGCAGTGACAAAGCAAACTGAGCCAAAGTGAAGTGAGTTTAACCGTGAAGTGAGTTTAACTGAGTCGTACAGTACCATGCATGGTTTTCACGTGGATATGTCCTATAATATTAGTATATGCAAATGCATTGAAGTGGCATCAATGAAGTCACAATTACAGGCAGCAAGCAGGTTTATGTAATCTTCTCATATCTACATATAGGGCAACAGTCACCATCCTTCTTTCTGTCCTTGCTTACGAGCAGAGGCGACCCAGATGTCAAAAGTGCCTAGCACAGCATTTTGCAAGGTACATGGGTCTCGAAGCGTCGGCCATCTATTTTCCCCCAGAATATTTTTCTCGCTTGATACTTTTTCCTGGTTTTTTTTTTTTTCATCATCGGAAGGCTCCCTGGGGGCTTTCCCAGGAAAGGTTAACTAGTCTTTTCTTAAGCTTTCACCGAATGACAAATGGCTGTGTTCAACCCATGGGTCCCTTCGCTGCCCATCTTGTAGCTCCTTTAGCTCATTCACATTCATTTCTTCACACCCTGGGCCAGAGGAAAAGAGCACGAGAGATGAAAGAGAAGTGAGATAGTGGGATGGGTCTGATGTAAACGTAGTGTGATGAAACTCAAAGAATTGTTCCACCCTTCGTTTTTCTGACCTTGTCATGCTCTTGCTCGGCAGTCATAGATACTAGTCACTTTCAGTTCTGATCTCAACTAAATCTAGTGTGCTTGTGGACTTTTTTTTTAAATCTCCACATGACCAGAGCTAGAGCAGTTTGCTTGCGTGACTTTCCCACCATGCTGTCGTGGAGTGGTGCCACAAATTTATTACATGCTGTTATGACCGTGTCGCTATGTACAGTGGAATGCAGAAACAATTACCTTCTTCACTTTGATTTTACCACACTTTTGAAGTAACACTTATTACATTTACAGGAATATAATATATGTCCATGTATGAACATAAATATATAATAATGGCTAATATATTTGAGCATACAGTATGTGTACATGTTTGTAATTCTAATGGCGGGGGAATATATGTAAACAGACATTTTTTGCAATATTTTGAAATATATGTTTCATATACTGTATGCACATAAGACATATTTTTTACATGTAAAATCTAAACATGACCTTGTAAACCAAAATAAATCTTCACAATGAACTAACCAATCATTCGGCTGCTAAATGCTTTTATTATAGTATTGTCAAAATAATTTTAAAGTTAATTGATTGATGCAAAAATAAACCTCTAAACTGTCTAAATCAGGGGTGTCCAAACTCAGTCCTGGAGGGCCGGTGTCCTGCATGGTTTTGTTCCAACTTCCTTCAACACACTTGCCTGAACGTTTCTAGTATACCTAGAAAAAGCTTGATTAGCTTGTGTGTTTAATTGGGGTTGGAACTAAACTTTGCAGGACACCAGCCCTCCAGGACCGAGTTTGGACACCTCTGGTTTAGACCAATTTGGTTTTGAAAAATCATTTTAAGAAGTAAATTCTAAATGATTGAAATCAGAGATTGGAAAACAGTGGTGTTATGTGCTTTTGTTGTAACCAATAGTTCACATTATTACAACCCAGTTTAATGGTCGAATTTGTGGTTGGCAAAAGTACACTACACATGATTCCATTCAAACAATTCCACAAATGGATCTGTAAGAACCAGACATATAGCATACTATATTCTTTATCTTACTGTAGACTGTAATGTACAGTAGTAAATAATTGTATACATATTATGAACATAACTAAAGAACTCAAATATCTCACCATTGTTTTTATATAATTATGTATTTTGCAATCTTATTTATTTCCCTCTTTAAAGTCCTTAAGTGCAGGGATACAAAACATACAGACGCTTCGTTTGCTTCTAAAATAATGTATAATGTAATATTTCTTAATTAATTGACTCATTGCTTATAATAAAAAAAAGTACTTCCAAAATCATCACCATTGACAAAGTGGATAGTGGATTTTCATGTTCTGAGACTTGATTTTTATTTCTGTGCAAATCCTTAAATAACCCTAAAAGAGACATTCTGAGGCTTAAAATACTTTTTTTGGTCAGCTTATGTAAAAAGTGAAATCTAAGCAATTTTAAATAATAGTAAACATTGGCAGAAACAGGAAATTAAGTGTATCACTTCCCCTACAGTCGCACTAGTCTCTTTTATTCTCGGTTTTAGTCTATTGCTCACCAATTACAGACAGGGATTAATTACAGTAAAACTGATCTGGTCATTTGAAAGATGAAGAGACATGGATTAGAAACACATCTTTAGACAATACTAATCTGACTTTAAGACATGTTATGAATGTAATCACAAGTGAGCGCAACTTACATGCGTGTAAGCATGTGTAACCACACATATGAGTAATCGTGTATGTCCACATCTGTTGCGAATGATGGATGGGGCAGTCGATGGAGCTGTCAGACTGAAGGTTGTATGCATGTGTTTGAGTGCTGCAAGCGCTCTGTATATTTAAGCTGAGAGGTGTAAGTGCTGTGCTCTTTTTCAGCTCAGTGGGTCGGAAGCCTTTAGGCTGAATAAGTTCCTTTAATACTGCAGGAAGGCTCTGTCCGCATTGATTACAGAGCCTCAGACTGGACGCCAACATCGGCCATATCTGCTGCTCCACACCAGTCTCTGTGCCTCATCGCAGCTCAGGGAAGACTGGTGCTATTCTACTGAGGTCAGGAGAAATGATCATATGAAGAAATTCCTCCTCTTTAGTGCATTTTCTTCTGCCTCGGTCGGTTTTCTTCTGGGAAATTCAATGGCTTGGCATTGAATCTTTTTACCCTGTGACCCATTTAAAGAAATATTCTTATTTCAGCACGTTAAGCTCAGTTAACAGCATTTGTTGATTACCACAAAAAAAAGATATGTTTCCAGCTTATACAGTGTTTTCTTTGCAATAAAGCGCAAATCAGGGTTACAGCAAGGTACTTACAATTTAAAAGCATAAATCTGATGCTTTCGGATTTGAAGTGCATGTATTATTATTATTATTATTATTATTATTATTATTATTATTATTATTATTATTATTATTATTATTATTATTAGTAGTAGTAGTAGTATTTATTTATTTATTTTTATTATTATTATTATTATTATTATTATTATTATTATTATTATTATTATTAT
>CAIGQW010055024.1:7242026-7267237 GCA_903798125.1 Danio choprae
TATGTGTATACTTACTGGCCACTTTAGTAGATACATCTTGCTAGTACTGGGTTTATGCCTTTAGAATGGTCTTAATTATTTAATTCCTTTGAGATTTTGGTCCATTCTGATAGTATCACACAGTTGCAGCAGTTTTCTATTGGTTTGAGATCTGGCAGTTTTCTATTTGTTTGAGATCTGGTGAGTGTGGAGACCATTTGATTATATTGGACACATTGTCATGCTCAGGACAGCAGTTTGAGATTTTTTGAACTTTGTGACAAAATGAGTACACTGTGATTATTAAGGGATAGACATGTTCAACAGTAAAACTCAGGTAGGGTCCCCAAAGTGTGCCAAAGAAAAAAAATCTACACCTTTAAACCACCATCAGCTAGGATGTTGTTAATACCAAATTAAGTTGAACATTACAAAATTTAATGTGTTTGTTTAAATTTAACCCATATAAATTGTTTGCAACCAGTTACCATAACAAAATGAAAAAGAAATAAATCCAATGAATAATTTTTTCAGTGCAGCCAGCTTTTCTCTAAATTTCTATTGTTCAATTTTGGTGAGCTTTCGTGAAATATGGCGTCAGTTTCATGTGCTTAGCTGACAACTAGTTGTTACGAGTGGTGATTTTAGTTACTATTGTTTTTCTATCCGCTCAAACCAGTCTGGCCATTCCCCCCTGACCTCTGGCATCAGCATCATTTTTCACTGATTCTCTTTTATCTTTTTTCAGACCATTCTCTATGGAACCTAGAGATGGTTGTGCATACAAACCTCAGGCCGCAGTTTATGAAAAACTCAGACCAGCCTGTTTGGCACACAGAACCTTTTGATGTTTGACTGGAACTCCATCAGATAGTCTTGACCACGTCTACTAAGTGCAATGAGTTGCTGAAATGAAATCTGGGTGACATTTTAGTTTAAGATAGCAGTTATCACTATCAGTTAGTGGCTTATTACCTGCCTATTATTAAGATATTGGTTGTTTATAGTACTTATAAAGTACTTTGCATGATCGTATGCTACATCCATAATCCTACATAATAGCTAAACCTACCTATTACCTAAATAACTATTAATAAGCAGCGAATTATGACTTTATTAAGATAATTAATAGTTTATTAATAGTGTGAATTGTCCATTAAAATAAAGTAAGACTAAAATGTGCATTAATGGTACTATAAGTTGAACAGCTATTAGTAAAAGTAAAAGTCATTGTATATAACAGTGTATAAGTGTCAAGTCAGTGTATATGCCTCAACAAAACAAGAGCAACCGCGAGTGTGTAAAGCTCTATTTTACTTACTTGCTGACTTGTGCTGTGCAAGGCTCTGATAACACATTAGAGCCAAGTCATGTTGCTACTGATCAGCAGTGCAACAGACGTCTCTCACCGTATTGAACTCTCTACAGTCATTAGTAAGTCTTTTTGAAGATGATGCTCAATGGCCCTATGGGAACAGTCTGCTCTTGCTCTGATATTACACCTATAGAAAGTGTTTTTGATCTTCAAAAGGTGGGCCCAGGTTTATATCAGATGCTGTCAAAGATTGTATTTCTTTCAAATTTTTGAAATCCTCCAATTGTGTGTCCTTCAATCTTTGTGCAAATGTTGTAATTAGTCATAATGGGTTTTTTTTTTCATTCACCTGAGCCCTATGAGAGAGAGAAAGAAAGAAAAAAGATTTTGTCTGGTTAATTACAGTGCCAAAAATGCTTTCTTTGTGGTTGATGAGAAGAGGATGGGCTGTGGAGACTGCGTCATTTAATCTCAGGGAAGGAATGTTTAGCCTCCGTGCGGACTACTCTGTGCAAATGTCTGTGGATGGAGATTCCTTCAGAGAGAAGATGATGTCCTATTTCCAAAGGGCATGTCAAGGAGAACTTTTTTTCTTTTTCAAAAGAATGGCATTGGGAGGGAGAAATATGTCAGCTTCTATCTTTTCCCCAGTACTTGAGAAGCTATATGTGAAGTATATATGAAAGGTGCTTACTGATACAGAACTAATTTTCACTGTCCTAGGGTGTTACAGGTGGTTGCCGGAGTGTTGCTAAGGTGTTGCTTAGAAGTACAGAGAAGAGTTCCTTGCAGTCCTTTGGGTATTTAGTTGCAGTTCCAATAAGGTCAAATTGAGAAAACTATTTTTTTACAAGTTTATTCATTCATTAATTTTCCTCTAGCTTAATCCCCTATTTATCAGGGGTCACCACAGCGGAATGAACCGCAAGTATTCCAGCATATGTTTTACGCAGCGGCTGCCCTTCCACACTCTCACATTCACACACGCGCTCATACACTATGGCCAATTTTGTTTGCCCAATTCACCTATAGTGCATGTCTTTGGATTGTGGGGGAAACCGGAGCGTAACCGGAGGAAACCCACGTAAACACGGGGAGAACATGTAAACTCCACACAGAAATGGCAACTGGCCCAGCTGGGACTCGAACCAGTGACCTTCTTGCTGTGAGGCGACAGTGCTAACCACTGACCCACCATGCAGCCCCAAGTTTAAGTTTAGTCAAATGTATTATATTTGTGTTTGTGTTTGTTTGAGTTTTCTTTTCTTTCTTTTTTTAGTTGTTGTTTTTATTTAGGCATAAAATGGATCAAGTGTCAGGAAAGGCATTTTAATGTTCCAAAAAAAGGAAAATAAAAAAAGTATAAAAAAATGCTAAAATAATTTAAACAAATACTAAATTGCAATATAAATGTGCAAATATATATTAAAAATGTATTCCTCAAAAGCTAATTTACCAGCCCAACTTTGTTTTAGCCTAACGTTAATTCATAATGTGACAAAGTTTATAGACAAACAACTAGAATATCTATCTCTTTTTTTTTTTAAATTAGGAATTTTTTTTAAGTATATTATACAGTGGGATTTGTCCCTGAGTAGTCAATCAAACCCAAATGAGATTAGTTTAGTGCACGCACAGCTTTATTTATTTACCACACAGAAGGAGAAATCTCGTTAGCTCAGATTGGCTGCTAATCAGAGGTGTAAAGTTTGTTATTTCTTTCTTTCCCCTCGGCTCTCAAGGTGCTCTCTTTGCTCTTGAAACAATTACACGGCGGTGAAGGCGAGAGCGATGTGAAAGCAGGTGTAATTTGAATTCTCTGTGCAGACGGAGAGACAGGAAATGAGTGTGACGGGATCAGAAGACACCGCTGCTTCGTTACGGATCTCAATTAAAGCCGATTGCAATGGGAGAACTCCAAGTATTGATCTTAAGTGCACACAACAAAGCTCTCTAAAAGAGTCAAGCTAGCAAATGGGAAGTAATTTGGATTGTTCTGGAATCTGGCTGTTTGAAAACAGAATGTTTAAAGTTAAATGTAATATTGGGAAGGACAAATTTAGAATGAAATAGAATTATTGGTCACCACTGACTTCAACTTCCAACAAAACAACCAATAAAATGTGCATAAATATATCAATTCAAAAGCTGCCTTTTTATTTCATTTATTAATTTTTTATTAATCTCACTTGAACGTGTTTGCCTTCCAAGCATCTTGGTCAGAAAGCAGGTGTAAGCAAGACAAAAAGGACATCACAAGCTGGGTGAAAATAGATTATTGATCTGAGGCCAGGACTAAACTGTTCTGACAGCAACTCTCCTGTTTGTTTTACCACATCCACTTCTGCGTGTCTACTTGCTCCAGCAAGCTTAGCCCACCCATAATGTATGGACTTCCCTGAAGATTCAGGGATTCATAGTCAGATACTACAGATTAAAAACAGCATTCTTAAAAACTTCATCACAAACTGAATGCTTGTATTCTCTGAAAATTTATTTTTTCTTTTGGGAAGGGAGTGACAAACTCAAGGATATCAGCTTGCACATGTCAGCTTTACACAACAGCTAAAATTGTATTGCATACAATAATATTGAACACTCGAAACTTCTTTGGTCAGTGTGTGAATATGGTAAACAGTAGCAAAGTTAGTTTGTGGAGAGAGTTAGCTGTTCTGACAACTCTGTATATACAAAACTTCTAGGAAAAAAAGAGAGAAAGCTCTCTTTCCCCTAATTATCGTCAAATTCTCCTCTTTGGCTCTGTACAAATCCGCTGCCTTCCATGGCACAAATCATCTCATTCACTTCAGTGGTCTCCATGTTTATTTACAAAGGACATCATTCTGCATGCTATATATGTTATTGTTCTAACATATATAAAATCAAATCAGATACTGGCTACATAAAAAAGTAGTTTAACCGACAACACAAATACATTTGATTTCTTTGTGAGCAGCATCCTTAAGTCTGCGAATCTGACATTAACGAAGCTAAATGAAGACTTCTACCTCCAATAAAAACTTTTCTACTCCTACCGAAATGGCCAACAGGTGTAAAGCTGAGCGGAAAGTCTCATCATTATTCTTCATAGAAGCAGGCCTGCGAGTGAAAGAACGAGAGCGGTTTACACATGAGTCCGTCCACCAGTGTGGACTATTGCCGGTAATTAGAACGATGGACTGGAGTAGAGCAGATCTGTAGGCTCATGGATAATCAGTACGGCTGGTGTGAGGATAGAAAGATCCAGCAGCAAGCCTTCACCGAGTCTAGCGCTAATGAGAACGCCAAGGAGACTGGAAGATCAAGACGGACTTTCCTCCCGTCAACGTTAGACTAGTTATTGGTGGAGAAGGAAATCCTAGAGATGAAATTCTCATGGTGTTTTAGTGCCGGCATGCTCCCTGAATGCATGTCGGAAACAATCGCTAGGAGAAGAAACCTTCGCGTATAGATGGAAAGCTGTGCCTTGACAGCATAATGGTGTTGAAGGGATGTTTAGTTCTAGCACTTTCAGGAAGTGTGATAGCCGTGTGTGTGTGTGTGTGTGTGTGTGTGTGTGTGTGTGTGTGTGTGTGTGCGTGCGTGCGTGCGTGCGTGCGTGCGTGCGTGCGTGCGTGCGTGTGTCAGGGAGTGTAATTGGCAGCGGACACTTCGACATGCTTTTTACGTTCTGCTGTCTGATGCCGAATTGAGCCTCAGAGTAGCTAAAAACCTAAATCACAGCAAATGTTCATTCCTGAATTTGTATTGCGCATGAAATTTTGATGCTATTTATTTACCACATAGCTTGTTCTCGGCTGATGTTGTATTAAAAATTTAATCAGGGGCTTTTAAAAACCCATGTATTTCATGATTTGCCTGTCATGCAGCCTGCATTGCATGAGGAGGAATGCTAGATTTTTATTTCCTCGTGACCCAGCTTTAAAGAGGGGTTATCAGGGTTTAAAACACACTTTTCAGTTGTAATTTTTAATAACAATATTTTTCACTGGCAGCGCAATCTAGTATCGCTTTTTTAATTAATGCTGGAAGAAAGAATAATCAAATACTGCAGTGCTTGTACCGGTGTTAATCAATGGATTAATTGCATATAACTTATCTCAAAGTCAGATAGCTTGAAAGAGGAGGATTTTATTTGGCGGAGAGCAGTGTGGTTTCTCTTATGATGTCGTGGCTGTTCTTTGATAGCTGATAGTTTTGTTTTAAACGCCCATGTGCTGTTGTTTAACTAAGACTCATTTCAGAACGCAGTCTGATGTTTGGTCAGAAATTTCATCAAATAAATGCGGCCTTGGTGAGCACAAGACAATTCTTTCTAGAAGAATAAGTAAATAAACTCATAGAGAGTTCTATGAGATAACTATGCAAAATCAATTTGGGGATCAACTTTTGCTCAGGTGTTTGCTGAATTATTGAAATATGTGGTAGTGTGAGATGAGATCGGTGTAATGGTTAGTATAGTTATTCAATCACATCACCTGTTGAGGCAGAATCACGTGACTTTCTTGATGTGCAGCAAGCAGTTTATTTGGTAAACCTGTATATGCAGTGTTTAATATTATTATTATTGAATAAAAAAATTATCACAAATGAGCACATAAATATATGTTTTTTAGTGCAATTTTTTTAGAACTGTTTCAGAAATATTGGTGTTTTAAAAGCAAACTATTATTTTATTAATAATTAAAAATTCAAAATAAAAATATATAATTTAACAAATATTATTAAAATCTTTATTATGCGGTGGCTCAGTGGTTGTCTCCTCACAGCAAGAAGGTCACTGGTTCAAGTCCCGACTGGTCAAAAGACATGCGCTATAGGTGAATTGGGTAAACAAAATTGGGCATAGTGTACAGGTATGAGTGAGTGTGTGAATGAGAGAGTGTATGGGTGTTTCCCAGTATTGGGTTGTGGCTGGAAGGGCATCCGCTGTGTAAAACATATGCTGGAATAGTTGGCGGCACATTCCCCTGATAAATAAGGGGACTAAGCCAAAGAAAAAGGAATGAATGGGTTTATTATATTTTAGTGCTGTTTAATGGAGAGTAGATGTTTTAAACGCAATTCTTAAACATAATAGTTTTAATAAATAATATTGAATAACTGGTTTATTTTGTCTTTGCAATGATAATAGTACAAAACATATATTTTTTAGTTATTATGCAAAATATGCAGCTTAAAGTGCAGTTTAAAACCTTAACTAGGTTAATAAGGCTAAATTGGCAATTTAGGCTAATTAGTTTAAGTCATCAAACAGCAGTGGTTTGTTCTGTAAACAATTAAAAAATATATATTTTTTGAGGACACAAATAATATCATTAAGAATATAATAAAACTTTTTTCAGAAAAAATAAATACAATAGGAAATACTGTGATGTTTGTATATAATGACATTTAGTGCTCTGTTAAACATCACTTGGGAAGTATTTTTAAAAGAATTACAATTTTACAGGAAGGCTAATAGTTTTGCCATCAAATGTAAGTGGATGGAAACAGCTATTTACCCAAGTCAGGGAAAGTTTTTTTTCAGTTTTGTTACAAGCTGTTCACACATTGGCCAATAAAATATTAAAAATAATTGTGAAAATGCATACATATAGCTCTATTAAGATACCTAACTGTTATAACAGTCATTGTGTGATTCACTCTCTAGGCAGCTCACTAGGTTTTGGAACTGATCAATGTTTTTGCAGGAAGAACATCTTCCCGCTCTTCTCCACTGTCCCTTTGAAAAACCTGACATTATTATATCCTTCACTTCTTGCTCTCCTTCCACTTGCTCATCTCTCTTGGTGAGCTTTTTTTTGGCCACTTTTAGAGCTTTTAGTGGTACTCCTGAGAGCTCTCCAGCACTGGTCCTGCTTTTGAGCATCGGTCCTTTCTGCAGGGACAAACACACACGCACACACTGTGATCTCCATGCGCCACTGTCTCCACCTGTCTGCCTCCAGAGGTCACACGCAGTAGACTCTTTCAAAGTCATGCAGGAGATCCGCAGCGGTTCAAGTGTCATATCTGATTACCAACTGCTGTTTCCATCGTTTGAAAACATAAGGGCTGGAGCCGCGGGCAGTGATTCTGCTTTTATTCAAAGTGCATGGGACGTTTACACCAGGAGGAAGCTTTGATATCCCATCTCTGAATGTTCTGCCCGAGTCGTGAATAATTGATGAATGAGTTCCTGCACAGCGTACTCTAAGAGTCTTTCAGAATCTGACGCTTTTTTTTTTTTGCTTTTTTTTCATCCTGCTACTTTGCTGAATGTGATCAGTGAGTTCTGTGTACAACTTCTCAGTTAGAGATGGGGGATGATGGAGAGAGATGAAAAGACAGAGGACCTGGGATGCTCAAGTACACATAGGTCTTGGGAGTGAATATTTAGGATTTGGGTCCAAAATGAATTCTCAAATGCCAAATGAAAGTCAAAAGTGGCAGTGGCATATAAATTTAACACCACTTGGCTGAAAACTTTATTAGGTACATCACAGAATGTGCTGCACTGTTGCTGTGCACTGCTTTTTCTAGCCACGTGAGTGTAAAATATATTACTAATCAATAGTTGGTGGTCAATAAAATTTTCTATGCATTTGAAAGTTGACAGATATTTTACAGTGTTATGATCATTTATACCTTTCTCTTCTAATGTTTTTTATTTAACTTTTAATTACGTTCAGATTAACTTTTTCATCTGAGTTTAATGATCCAAAGCCATGCACAATATGTCTGTGGTCATTCTGAAAACGTAGCCCTATATACATTTCTGGAGATCGCGAATTATGTATCCAGAGGTACGTATGGCTGCATTACATCTTTAAAACGAATGCTACAGGGTAGTATGACGCCGTTCCTTTTCACGCTTACCAGCTGACTGCTTACCTCCGTTTGGACGGCTTTCCTGCTGTTACCAGTTTGTCTAGTAGCTCGCCATGTACGTTGGTGGACTTGAGACACAGAGAGGAGTTGACCAAGATGACAGGGTTTGAGTCGGGCGAAGAGCGGTTCCAATAAGCGGGTAGGACAAAACCAGAAGTCAAAATATTAAATAAACAAATAAATAACAGGGTCAGAATGTGGTAAAATCTGAAAACATGGTAAAAATCAGGTGAGGGCTTTTCTTTTTCTGGATTGCTTTTTAAAACTGTCGGCTGGGTTTAGGGAAGTGGGTGGGCGGGTCAATCTGTGTTTTTGAAAACACTATTGGTTGGGTTTAGAGAAGGAGGAGGGTGGGTCAGTCAGTAAGTCAGTCAGTAAGTCAGTCGACAGTGGCCTCTGGTGGATTTACGTGAGAACAGCAGGCACGAATGGCACTCGCGAGATAAATTTGGTATCTCAAAAATCATACACAGCGGCCTCTGGTGGGTTTGTGAAAACAAAAACTGCAAAAAAACGTACCTCCTGGGACGGATTTGGTGATTTCCAGAAATGTATATAGCGGTATGTTTTTAGAATGAGCCTGGGTTGGATATGTATATACTGTATATATAAAAATAAAATAGTGTGTATTATTGGCTAACTGAGGATAATATAAAATATTATTATATGATGTTCTTTTATATTTTATAATGGCATTAGTAATTTACAGAACAAAACATATTTTACATAAATTATAAATTCAGAAAGATTGATTTTCCAATGGTCTTTATGTATTATTGCATTAACAAAAAAAAAACTATAAAAAAGAACATTATATATAGTGTTAGTCTTTCTGAATTTTCTTACAATTTATATAAAATATGTTTTGTTTTGTAAATGACTGATGCCATTTCCAAGATAAAACAGAGATAAAGATAAAGTTGGCATTCATAACATATAAAAGAACATTGTATAATATTCTCAGTCAACTATTGTCAAAGAAATGCTAACTCAACATTTTAAAAACCCTGTGGGGGAAAACATTTTGGCTGAATAATAAAAATGGCACGGGAGTACACTTTTTAAAAGAAACTGTAAGCTCAGTTCATCCGCTTCTCTCAAAGAACTCATTTCTGCGCTGTTTGAGAGCTGTATGCCAACTCATCATATTTTAAAACACCATGAAGCAGCATTCACTAATTCTGTAATGAATTTCAGAGGAGCGTACAACATTACAGTCGGAAATAATTCAGGATACAATTGCATCCATTGGAGTTTGATTGAATTGTGATTGATGGACCATGATGCTATTGGTTAATATTATTTTTTTTGTGCCCGTGCAGCTTTGGTTACATCAGCAGAACAGTCATTTCAGAGGCGGAAAGAGTTATTGCATTTTCATGAAAGATTATGAAAACAAACACTTTCTGGTTTGTTTGTTTGTTTGTTGGTTTTTGTCCTGTATAAAAGCCAGCGCTGAAAAGTAGTGTGCAATACTGTAAGGCCAAGGACATATATTACGAAAGCATGGGGTCAATTTTGATTTCACTTCCCTTTCAATTGTGCGTTTATTGATTTAACTGATTAGCCGCTGAGAGATTCATTGAGTTGCGGGAGGGAGAGAAGACCTTGTTGGTTCTTTCTTTTACTCAACACACCTGCTTGGCCCAGTTTTGCACTTCTGTGCTGAGAAGCTGCTTTATTTGTATGTATCAGCACAATGCTAACCAAGATGAGAAACACCTCAGTAGCATCACAGAGGCTAAATGTGTTATTATGTCAGATTTACAAATTCCTTTCTCTGGGGTATAAAATGACCTACATAATTACACACCGTAGAAATAACAGAAATGGCCCAGTTCTTTCAACTGCCTCCCCTATTTTTTTCCTCTTGCCGTTGTGTGTTTTTTCCATTCCCTCAACAACGGTCCAGTGAATAATGAGTCTGTCGTCCCAGAGAGTGCTGCGGCTCTGGAGGGGCGCTGTTAGATTGATCTAACACTTCAAATAATAGAATAAACATCTAATACACAGGTGGATCCGTCTGGCAGCTCTCTGAGTAGGGTATGCTCATATCTCACATCCTCATGGTAATCTGACGACTTTATCTGAGGAGAAGGGTGCGCGCCGTGTAATTTTTTTGGCACCTCTCTTGGTATACTGTAGATATATTGCTTGGTTTTTCAAAAGATTCCTAAGGTCTTCTCAAATGAGAAATGACGATTTGTTAATTTCATTTGGTAAATCGTCTTTTAGTGGGTCTCACTGGCATGTTTACATTGACTTAAAGTGGGATGACCAGATTCCAGAGGTTCTGATTTTATAAGAGTAATTACATCTTGCTTAATAAACTCCTAATTTGCTTCTTATAATGGCTAGAACTACATTTTGACCATTATATTTTTTTTCTATTTAATATCTCTTTGAAATAAAACACCCATATCTACATTTCCTTGATTTTTTTCTAAATGTGTATATTTATTTCTAACATTGTGATGTTATTAAAATTACAAAACACAAAATAGTTATGAGTATTTCTACCAAGAACTGCATGCATTTTAATGTCTTTTTCCCTGTGACTTTAAATATGCATGTCTCTGTTGACTAGCAACTTTCTGCTAACAAAAACATAACTTTTTGTTGGCAAAAGCATAACTTTATTTCACATATGTCTTTGAAAACAGCATATTCAGTGCTGTGAAAAAGCAAAGTGAAAATGAAAGCGAGGTGCGGACATTCACTTGTGGTCTAGTATAGCCTAACTATGCATTTATAGACTCAAGTAGTCCAGTATTACCAAGGCTTCTAGTATCACCAAAAGATCATATTTTTAAGGTGATAAATTAATTAAATAGAACGACAGACATTTAAACTTAATTTTATTATCTCAATCAAAGCTTTAAATGACAATATTATATGACAATGGTCAGAATGCTTGCTATGGTAATTCTAGTAGTATTAGAATTCAGAAAATGCCCGTGTTAATACTTAGTACGATAGTAGTTGGGTTAAGTCATTAGGTAGGATAAATGATGCAGAATAATATCATGCAGAATCATGTACTTTGTAAGTTCTTATTATCAACCAAAATGTTTTAGTTATAGGCAGGTAATAAGCCCTTACTTCATAGTAAGAAATCGAAATTAAAGTGTTACCTTTTTTCTTCTTGCGAGCTAATGAGTTTTGGCTACTTAAAGGCTTTCCTGAAGTAAATATAAAATGTTACGATTACATGCAGTTTAAGTTTTTGTTCTGCGATTAAAGGTTGAGATGCTGTACATTACAGGAAGAAGTACTATTTCTTCCAGTGGTGTTCTTCTAATGTTCATTCATGTTTTTATCTTGCATAACTATAAAATCTCATTCATGTCCGACTTTATCTCCTCTGCAGTCTTTTTTGCTGACTTTTACAATGTGCAGAATTCATAAAATATGCATTATTAACTAAGCTCTAGGAATAGTATTAGTTCAGTTTAGATAGTTTTGCTCTTTCAGCATTTATTACATGGCGCTTTCACAGTGTAGGACTGAATGTAAACATTGATTCTTAATACACTGGATGTGGCATGGCATGATATGGCACAACAAATCCACAACAGTAAACTGGTTCCCCATTGTATTTCTGACGTGAAAGATAATTTGATTTTAATTGTCCGTTTCTTGCTTCTCGCTGTTGTGGTGGAACGTGATACAGTGGTGCAATGCTTACATCCATCTAGACACAATGCATGACAATGTGGAAAGCTTTCCATTATCCATTTCACAATGTTACTCAAATCATACTCCATACCCTATGATGCAGAAGTATTTATTGATCTTCTCATGCAGAGGTAAGACACAAACCATTTTGGCAGTTTGCTTTCAATAAAAGCAATGTTGGAGCTTCCTTTGGAGATTATTTTGAATTCCCTCCAGACTTTTAAAACTGTATGAAACTTGTCCTCAATTGCCGTGCATCATGTAAATTAACTGTACAGCGTTCTGTATGCATCTCTGTTGAACGAAGTGAAGAAATAAGATTGCTCCCCCACCCCGATCTGTTTTAAAGAGCAGACTCCATGGGCCAATGAGTCAAATCGATCACTCAAGGTTTTTGGCCGGACCAGTGGCTTAGCAAGAAATTGACCTTTATTTTTCAGCCAGACAGGAAGAATAACGGCGGGCCTCGCACCAGGCTGAGCCCAGCAACTTTGCGGCTGTAAAAAGTAGATACGGGCAGGAGTAGACATCTGAAACATGCTATCCTCCCAGGGCAAGCTTCTTATCTGTGCAGATAGCAGAGGAAAAACAAGCTCTTCTACAAACCTGCAGTTAAATGTATGAGTCTGAAGTTTAAACCACATATATCTGTCTCGCGAATGTCAATAGACTGGGTCTTTCTGCTCTAGGTTCATTCTGCTCTATATTCATGGCAAACAATGGTACATTTTCATGAACAATATAGTGTCAGTAGCAGTCTGTTGTTATAAGGAAGAGCAGTTATTAGGAAATGAATACACAGTAAAATGAGTCAAGGCGTGATTAGTAAGAGAGTATGTTTTTTTAAGTTTTCTTAGATGGGGAAGATTTATTTTTTGTTTGATCTCATTATGAGTGCTTTCAAATGTCAGAGTTTGGTAAATAAACTTTTCATGGAAAAGAAATCTGTCAGATTTTATTACAAATATCTTCATTTGTGTTCTGTAGGTGAACCAACAAGGGTGAGAACAAGGGTGAGAAAATGATGATAGATCTTTGCAAGACCATCTTTGCAAGACCAATTAAACCTGATTGACCAGGTGTTGTTGTTGTTGTTGTTGTTGTTGTTGATGTTGTTGTTGTTTGTCTATTATTTGGTCTAAATTGTATCAACTTCTATTTCTACATTTTTGTTATAAAAACAAAGCATAATAATTTTCTTAATAATCTTTTGGGCATCTAAAAGATTGCCTTTGCATACTGCCAAACTGAAAGTGCAACAGTTACATTTGTTTTATTTCTTAATCTGAATGTCTTCATATGTTATGCATTCTCCAAGGAGTTTTTGTGTTCCCTTGTGGTCACAATTATTTTCCATGTTTGCTTTTGAGTAATTGATGCTTTCTGCTTTTGTATCAGTCACAGTGGATTTGTATCCTGCTACTGTATGTCATGTTTTTAAGACTTGATAGAAGTGTATTGCTTTAACTCATCCTAAAACACGATACAATAATTACTAAATGTTTTGATCTGGTTTAATATGCTTCTACACTTCTACTTCTTACCATTTTATGTCATTGCTGGTAATGGTGATGCGTCATTGCTGGTAATGGTGATACGTGCAGTACTTCTTTCGTAACTATCTTTAGGTCAACTGATTTTGACAGGGCTCATGTAGGTCCTCTATGGTGGGCTGCTCTCTGTTCTTTTTTTTTGTCTCTCAATCTTTTTTTATACAAAGAAACGAATGAAGATTGATGGCAGGCAATAGACATGACACATATTGATTCATCTGTTCCATCTCATTGGAAAGAGAGATTTTCTATCTCTGAAAGTAGCAAGCATGCACACACCAAAATAGAAATTGTTCGCCATCTTCCTCTTTGCTTTGTGTTTGTGCGTACAGGTGAGCAGTCACTGAAAAGCAACAGACGAAAGCATTTAAAGCACGGGAAATATTTCAATGACTGACACAGTTTATCTCTTACGTGTTTGTACTACTGCGTGCGCTTGAGTCCCAAAGCGCTGTGAACAAAAATGCATGTCTGTGTTGACTAGAATCGAACTTTGAACACATTTCATTATTTAGCAGCATTTTGAACACGGTGACCTTGAGACGGAGCCCGTCCGAAGGGAATGATCTTGTGAGCTTCACAGTACCGAATGACACGAGCCACATCAAACATTCCCCTCAGGCCAGAGTCTGCATCTCTCTGTCAGTTAAAGCCTTCATTTACATGACCTTGCTTAGAGTGGAGGTCATGGTTACATCTGAAGCTCCTGTGCTCCTTCTCCAATTTCTTCCTCTCTGATATGTGCCTTGAATGCAAATGTACCACATGTGGCTCAGTAATCTTTATTAATCACAATTAGGCAGGTGAGGTGGAGAGTTCTCTCTCTCTCTTTTTTAGCTGTGAATTGTGAATTTTCACAGTTTGGCTTGATTAGTTCTTCTTCAAAAGTCCTCATTGTATCAGCCCGGTGCCTTGTTAACAGAATTTTGTTTCCAGCTGGACTGATAAAGATGTCTGTGTGCCAATCAGATTAAACTGGTGTGTGTGTTTTTTTTTTGTCAGCACTGCCCATGTTATATATGCAGTATTCATTGGACGGCATGCCTGAGGTTGAGACTAAATAAGAAATTAAGCTTTATTTATTTATTTATTTAGTCAGAATTATTATTTATAGTATTATTATTATTATTATTATTATTATTATTATTATTATTATTAGAGCTTTTTATTGCAAAACTGCATATTGCAAAACAAAATAATTAGTATTGGATAATGTTTTATTTCTCAAATAAATAATGCATGTGTGCGTGCATCTGTGTGTGATTTTATTGTGATATTTGAATAAAATATAGTATTTAAGTAACATTTGAATATATACTAGCATTTTCAAATGATTTCGGTTCCTAACATATTTTTCAGCATCATTATTCCAGTCTTAAGTGTCATTTGATTATGTTACTTTTTTTTATTCTTTATCCTGATTTGGTGCTCAAGAAATATTGCACATTGCCATTGCTGTTCAAAACAGTGTTGCTTACCATTTAGCATTTTCATTGTTAAAATCACATGTGAGACAAATGTGAGCACACATTTATTCAAAATCTTGCTAACCTCAAACTTATGGATGGTACTTTTTTAAATGATTATATAACAGCCCTATCATAAGCATTTTTTTCCTTTTTTTTTTTACAACTATCTGACCATTTCGAACATCTGTGCCTTTTCCCTCACTGTTGCATTTACTGTTTTTGTCTGGACCGTGAGTGTTGATAATTATTATCTTTGCCGTCCTCATGTATAATTTATTGGCACTTAAAAAGCGAGGTGCATGCATTTAAACCTACAGGGAGTGATGGTCCTGCTGTGTCAGTTTCTCTCTCACTGTAGTGCATTTCTATGGATCTCTCCCTCTCCTAAAAACACAGAATAATTGCGTCCACTCTAATAGCTTAGGTAATGTTGACAGTACATAAATCCCACCCTCAAAATAGTGTGTCATTTATCATCTAATTTGGCAGGTTTTTTTTTTTGTTTTGGTTTTTTTTGGCTGCATAACTACTAACTTCCCCTCTTGTCATTGCATCCCCTGCCTATATTATTTCTGTTATGTTTGGACTTTTGGTGTAGATAAATTGTCTGTATAAGTTTTTCTAGCAGCCATTCAAAGGTCATCTTTCCACCTGGCAATGACAATATGTTTTCAGTTATTCAATAACAAGTTGTCATTCATAACGTCCATGTGTTTCAAGTGATGTATTGAAGCTCATATATATCTATATATATATTTTTTTTTGTAAGAGGCCTGTTCCACCTGGTATTAATATAATTTAAATTGCATCAACTTTTGTATTTTCATTAAAACCTTTTACTTAATTCATCGCTCTACATGGCTTTTGAGTAAGCATTTGCTCCAACAAACAAGAAAACAAATTCTAATGAGTGAGTGACTGAAAAGGATGTATGATTGCAATCATAATTCAAGTGTTTTGGTTCAACAAAACAAATTATAAATAATACCTTGTTTAGGTGCATTTTGTCACAGCGTGCCCCATATGAATCCTGTGTTAAGTGAATAGGGGAAGTGTAGGTGGTCTTTGATTAAACACATTATGAAGCATATGAATCCAATTAAATGTATTTTATTCTATTGTAATTCACTTATTATTTTATTTTCAAAAATGAATATATAAACACACCCCTCAGCATACCTTGTGGACAGTAGAAATTACCACGATTAGCAAGATTGTCCAAGATTGCCTTGATGTCACATATACAGTTTTTTCCATGTGTTTAGCATGACTGGTCCATGCTGATGACAGCTTTAGGTACAGTATTTACAATAGGGAATATAAGCAGTGCTTAAAGGGATATTTCATCCAAAAACTATTTACTCACCCTCAAGTGGTCCCAAACCTTTATGAGATTATTTCTTATGTTGAATATGAAAAGAAAAAAAAGAGAAAAAATGGAAACCTGTTACCACTGACATCCATAATAGAAAAAACAAATACTATAGAAGTCAATGGTTACAGTTTTCCTACATTTTTTTTTTATCTTCTTTTGTGAAAAGAAGATCTATTATTAATTGTATCTATTATTGTTTTGTCTATTATTAAACAAAATAAAGAAGCTCATAAAGATTTGAAAGTAAATACTGAGTAAATAATGACAATTTCCATTTTTGGGTTTAAGAACGGTCATGAGATGGTTTTCACCTCTGTACCAACATGTTCTTAGCAGTTGAATTTCCAGACATTTGCAATATCATTCAGCAATAACAGAGCAGTTTTTAATAACTTTAAATAAAACATCAAGCATGGAATCCTACATTTTTGCACATCTTGACATTCTCACAGCAGATAAATGTATTTTTAGCTCTTTCTGAATTTGGACAAGCTCAAACCCTGCATTAGCACTGTCCATCCACTTGTGATGAGATTGATGAGAGTGAATCATTGTGCTTTCATTTATGACAACTCCAAGCGTAGCGTGTCCTTCCCGCTGTGCCTTTTAAGGGCACAGAAATGTCATTTAGAATGCCGTGACACAATCCAGGTGACCTGCGTTTGGAGTCGGACACTGGAAAAAGCAGCATACGTCCTCTCTCTCACATACATGACAGCAATCTCATTTAAGCCACTTCATCTGCGTGTCTGCTGCTCAAACTCATCCCTGCCCTTGTCTCACCCACGAGATTACACCGAGATATAGAGAAAGACAGCAACTTCTCCTCTCAGGCCTGCTTGTTATCTCACTGTGGACTTTTCCGTATGGAAGCACACCATTAGCTGCAGCACATGTGTTGTGGTATGACAGGTGTCAGGGAAGCAGGCTGACATCGGCTCGGCTCGACCATCCATCCATCACATGGAGGAGAGGAGCACAGACTGATGCCATTTTCACGTCCAGACTCCAGTGAAACGGGGGCTGTTTTCTAGCTCGTCGGCCATCAAGACTTATTAATGGCGTTTTTGGCACTAACAGATTACAGCATCAATGCAAATCGCTCTAATTTGAATATTAAATGGAGTGGGGGGAGTCAGCGAGCTGTGTGTTGTAAAGCGAGCGAGCGAAAGACAAATAGAGAGAGGGAGAGTTGACACTGATTCCCTTGCCAGCTTCTTTTGCTGAATACCAAGCACTCTCTCAATAATTCATTAGGCATCCATGGAGCCATAAACGAAGCAGTTATTGCTGGCATTGGGACAAATGCCATCCCTTTCTCAAGGAATGCATGTTATCTATCATTCAGCATTACATTACAGTAGCGTTGGACAACATGCGCGCATGTACGAGTGTGTTTACTCACAGCTTAACGAACGAATATTTCGTTTACACGCAGTAGGAGCTGTCATTCATTCATCGATTTCCCAGTCTCCCTCCTCCTCTTCCGCCAGTTCTTATGGGCTAATTGCCCCACATCTGTTAGAGGTGTGCTCTCGATCATAGCCCATCAAGGGCAGCCAACATCAATCTCTTTAGACGTGAAACTAGGTTTAGACATCCCACCCTTAATCAATCAGAGAGCTGGCCAACATAGACTGACTGTCTACAGGAATCTCACACACACGGTTTTCCCCAGCTCAGCAGTGTTGTAAAGCTCCTGGGTATTTTACAGAGATTAAACAGTAAGTAGCCGCAGGTGCACGTTGGCTCTAAAGGGCTGTTGAGTGGCTCCCGCTGTAGCAGGGGGGGGGGCATGGGGTCAGGCTCGCCCGAAGCCCGGCACCTCGTTGTGTAGGACGGTAGGTATGCCAGCTCCGCTCTATAGAGCTCTCCTGTGCGAGTGTATGTGCAATCATCTTGGAGTGTTTGTTCCCTCTCAGACGGCATAGCCATGAGCGACAGTGTGTTTGCTATGAAAAATGCTCTTTGCTCAAAATAAGAAGCGCTTAATGAGGTGCGAGGGGAAAATCTGTGTGTTTCGGAGGTGTGCTGCGTGTGTGTGCACCATATGTGCTCTAGGAATTATCTTCCTTAAAGAAAGTCATTAACCTGTCTGGCCCACAGGGAAATACGGTACTCTCTTAATATGGGCTGTGCTTCTTGCCTAGATATCTTTTACACAGAGTTAGATGTGGGATAGCACTGCTTTATATCTCTGTTGTTGGAGGATTGGAGGATTGTGTATAAAGAAATCTGTGTGGTTGGGTGTTATCTTGCTTAAATGCTCACTAAACTGATATTAGCATGTGAACTTGTACATATAAAAATGTATCTCTCTGATGATATTTCAATGTTTATATCATATGCTGTGCTTGACATTAAGATATTATTATCTGCCTGTAATTGATGTATGTGCTTGTTAGTTTGCCTGTCTAATTATTTAAATCATTACACATTGTTATCATATTTACATAGTTAATTAAGTAAACTAACTAATTAGACAACTGGTTTTAGACAATAAAGTCTTGCAAGCTGGTTCGTTTTATAAAGATAAACACTTTAAAGCAAACATTTGTGCATGACCCATCAATAGAGTAACATCTCCACATAACTAACAGTTTAACCACGTGAATCTAGACTGTTATTCCAGTGGCATAGTTCTGCTATTTCTCATCCTGAATTGCTTTCCAGCGTAAGGGCAGACGTGAGATATACAGCTTAGCTTGCAGATAAAGCTTTGATGAAGCCTCTCCATCTTCACCTTGCAATCCTAGACTATAGTCTGCTTGCGTGAGATCTGTCAGTTGGCTCAAGGCTTTTCTTGTCAAAGCAAAGCACCTCTAACAAAAGACTTCTTTTTCTGGCTCTCTGCTTTAGCCGAAATTGGCCGCTCGGTTCGGTTGTCTTTGTTAGCAGAGCGCTGTCAGGAAATGGATGTGTTTGTGACAGTTTCATGTGCGGTGTCTGTGTGTGCTTTGTAAGTTATTGTGATCCCACTCTGTGTCCGTGGCGGCTGGAAGCCCATCAGGCTTTGCTGTTTTCCCACTCTGCGGGCGATCGATAGGTCACACGTCTTATTAGACCCCATCACTCATTGGCCGTGCTTGGCTTCTGCGCTCAGTTTTTCTTTGGTTGCCTCAATCTCACCACAATTTAGATGAACCCTGGCCTTTCCTCTTGCTTCTACCACCCATCACTCTGTCATTGATGATACACCGTCCCGCAAACACCCCACTGGGCTAAAGCATTGATCCTGATGTTCTTCTCTTCTTCCAGTCTTTGCTAAGTTCATGTCATTATCATATTATCTCTTCTGCTTTCTCTTTCTCTTCATTTTCTCTAGCTCACAGTGTGCCTGCGGGTTTAGTCATCGCACTGATTGTAAAGTGTGTGTGTGTGTGTGCACACATGTATGTGTGTCCCCTCAAAGACTGACAAGCAATCTCCGAAAACCCATCATGCTGTGTTTGAAGGAGGTAGAAAAAGGCCAGAAATGCTTCGGTTTTGCTGTACCATTTTTCACCCCGGTTTCTGTCATCTGGGAGATCAAAATCTGCTTGTTCTTGAGTATGTTTTATAAACTGTCAAATAAATTGAATTAGAATTTAAAAGACAGTATGGAAAAATTAGGTTGTTGTTTGTGTCTTTGGTGCTGTCGGATTGAATCATTGATGCAAAGACATTCAGGAAAAAAGGAAAATGATCTAACAGGTGCTGGAAGATCAAAACAAATATTCAAGGTTATACTGTAGGTTAAAGGATTTTATTTAAAGGATGTCTTTTTATTAGATATCATCAAATGACCTCTAAGAATATTTCAGAGTACTTTACAATAAGGTTAAAGTAGTTAGAACAGTGGGGACTAGCAGGGAATGATACTTGAATAATTTATTATTCATGATTAGGTCAATTCCTACATTAGCATGAATTTATTTTCTATGAGCAAAAATGAATTAGCAAGGAACAATTATGTACATATAATTGACAGTAGTGTACATTGATATGTGAAGAGATTATTGGTATACCATGTTTTATGTTGTGCATAGAAGAGTACAGTTGTTGGAAATGACTAAAGCTAAAACTTATTTTGTAGTTTTCAGAAGACATGTTTTACATTTGAGTATTAAAGAAAAAAAAAATAAGAATCAAAAGATGCTGGTTATCCGTTTTTTGCAAATCTTGGTTAATTTTGTTGAAAAATTCACAAACATGATTTTACATCCACAGAAAGCATACTAAATGTTTCTAGTATGCTTTCAAAATAAAGTCTGGGTAGAATATGGGTGGAATAATGTTCAATTGTCATTCAATTTGAAAGTACAGAACACATTTAATATAGAAATATAATGTAGCTGTATTAAACTTGTATTGCTGATTATATGGAAACCATGTTTCATCTTTGACACAACTTAATATCTCTCTTAAATGGTTAGTTCACCAATAAAATAAAATAAAGTCCTCTTATACTTTTCTTCCACTTGTTCTCAAGCTGTTTCTTTCTTCTTTTGAACACAAAGGAAGATATACTGAAGGGTGTTGGAAAAAAACAGCCATTGACTTTCATAGTATTTTTTGTTACTAATGTGGATATCAATGGCTGCTTTTCCCCAACATTCTTCAGAATATCTTGTTTTGCGTTCTACAGAGAAAAGAACCACCTGAGTGTGAGTAATTTTCACTTTTCGGTGATCTATTGCTTTAATATGTTACTATATAAATAACCATTCCATGCTCGCCATGTACTGTACATTTTCATGCCAGTCATATTTTGCTGCTTAATATGCATGCGAAACTAATAGAGACATTTATATATTCAAATACTGTCTATGCATATCCAACATTGTAATACGCAATAAATATAAAATTGTGATTTTCAGACTGAGATTGAGTCACTCGAGAGCTTTCAAGCAGAAGCAACATTAACAGTGTGTCACTTTATAGAGCTTCATAAACAAATAGGGAGCTTTTCCTTATTTCTGTAATCTGAGGGGAGCTTTTACTCATCCAGACGTTAACTGGCTGGAAGTTATTCTCGTTCTCTTCAGCGTTCCCTCTACTCCTGTCAACTTCCTTTTTTTCCTCCAGAATGTGGGTTTTTAGGATGTGGTGGGATTTAGCAAGGGGACTGGGAGAATTTGACGGACATTGTCGGCGTGATTGGATTTAAATTTCTCCCCAAAATACATGCCAGACACATGGGGTGCGGCAGTCCGCTGAGTCCCCCACTCCCATCTCCTGCGGGACATGTGTGCTGGTTTCCATGCAAGGACGATAGCAATGGTATTGGCAAACAGGATCTAATGACACAGTTGCAAGGAAGTTTGAACTTTCAGAGTTCAAACTTTTTGTCTGTTCGACCTGTTAAAATGATACTTTACCAAAGAAAATGAAAATCCTCTCATCATTTACTTCATGTCCTCATTTACTGCATTTAACCCTTAATGAACACAAAACTAAATATTAGAAAGACATTGCTCAACCAAATTATATTCTATACCCATTGACCACAATAGCATTTTATCACAAAAAAAAGGTTCATTGCAAATTGTTGCAAACAATTTATCTAAGCTGAATTTAAACAAACAAATTAAGTTGAACATTACTAAATTGAATTAGTTTGTTTAAATTCAGCCCTTTATACAACCACGTACCTTAAAAAATTGAGTAAATCCAACGAATATGTTTTATTTATATATTTTTCCTTTTATTCATTAAAAAATATCTAAATATCTTCATTTGTGTTTAGCAAAAGACAAAAAAAAAGCATACAGGTTTAGAACTACTTCAGAGTGAGTCAATCATAATATTTGGTTAAACTATTGCGTTAAGACTAGTTTAAGGCCTGACTTGTCAGTCAGACTTTGACCAATCATTGTGATTCCCCTCTATGTTTATGTTTTTTTGAGGATTAAACATGCTTAATTGATGATTGTCGTTTCATGGCATGTTTACAGAAGTCAGGGTTTTAAAAGGGATGATTCTGATATCAGCACTTTCACAAGAGTCAACCACTATTGTTACATGAATGTGAAACAAGCTGCTGTATAGATTTGTTGGACAGCAAAGATAAAGGAACTGCTTGTAGAAGTTTGGCTACACAACACAACACAACCGCCTTTCTAACGTTTCTTGGAAAATGTACAGCAGTTGTAAGAACAAAGAGAATCTCTGGGAGAAATCACCTCAGTTTTGAACACGCCAGGTGAGTTAAAAAGCTGCTAGCGTGCTAATGTAACACCTCTAGCTCAACCCGACTCGCTCCGAGCAGGATTAAAAGCGGCGATTCTGCCAGAGGAGGGTGCACTAACAAGGACACTATAGATCACAGCCTTTAGCATCTGTCGCTAGTGCACCTCTTGAGATGAAGGGAGTGAGGTTTACTCACACAGCTCTTACTAGCTGGCCTCTGTTACACTAGCTAACAATTGTCAACAAAGAAAAATGTAGCTTTTGAAACATGAGTGAAGATCTGCTGTGTGCTAGCTCTGCAATGATAGTCTTGGGATGGATGATTTTTCATGTGTTTGGATGATATGGATTTGTATCTGAAAGAGAAAAATGATCCAGACCTGCCAAAAATGACTTGATCCAATTCAATCAGTCTCACTATGTGAAAATATTTGCATAATGATGCCCAGATGTCTACGCAAAGGAAGAAGACAAAACGTTTATTTGTGAAAATAAAAGAACTTGCCAACTAATGGTAAAAATGACGTGCAGTTCATGCTGTTTCACATTTAGGTCAAATACCAAAAGCATAATTTTAGAAGTATTTACGACATTATTAGATATGTTAACAGATTTAAGCACCAAAGTTAAAAAGCTTAGTTAGAAGTGTGTCAAAATTGCAAAACAAGTTAAACAGATTTATTTTATGAAATGTTTTTTAGTATATAGTTACATCATCAATATTTTTTAAATAAATAATCAATAATAATAATAATAATAATAATAATAATAATAATAATAATAATAATACATTATCAGCATCTATTTTGTATTTGATGGTACACACGACAATAGCATGTTTTTCATTCACCCAAAAAGTTGCAAATTGGACATACTATAATAATTGATCTGTCTGGGTATTTTGAGCTGAAATTTCACAAACACATTTTGGCAACACCAGACTTAGACTATGTTTACACAACAATGATGTTTTCAAAACAATCTGCATTTACACAAATCCACGAAGTACCCATAAAAGTACCTGTAGGTAAGTGACTATGTGCCGGCCTGAACATGTGTATAAATTGCCTTGTGCGTAAGATGTGTCTCCACTTTTGGTTGTAATGTGAAGTTTTGTAAATCCACGCTTTTTGCTGATGAAGCATTAGAAAACACTTAAGCAGCAACACTAACCCATACCCAAAGTCCCCAAAATGAAAATCTTGTGTAAATAAACAGACAATTTATAAAAAAAGAAGAAAAAAAAACTTTCCTGTTTTAGCTGAAAATGTTGTAGTGCAAACGGCTCCTTATTTTACACATGTATAGTAGCATCATGGAATCCTTTAAAACTCTAAACCGTGCTTTAGACAACACAAGGGAGACTTGGCATTGGCACAACAAAACCACATTGGCACCAAAAAATAGGCCAAAACTAGAAAGGTTTTTTGCTGATGAAGCATTAGAAAACACTTAAACAGCAATGCTACCACATACTACACCATTGTTGTATATATTTGTTTGCACTTGCCTTTAATCTACACTCCCCCAAACACATACTATGTATGCGTGTGATGTCATCATTTTCAAAGACTTTTGTTTTCTGGTGTTTACACAGACAGAACAACAGTGCTGTTTTCAAAAACATTCACTTTAAAACCTATTTTTAAATGTATGTTTTTTTAAGTCCCCATATTTAGAGGATGTGTAAATAAACGGGAAATGTATAAAACGTTTATATTTGAAAATGAAAATGTCATTGTGTAAACAACCCCTTATTTTACACATGTAAAGTGGCATCATGTAATCCTCTAAAAACTCTACACCTTGCTTTAAACAACACGAGTGAGACTCTATCCACATTGGCACAAAAAAAAAAAACAGGCCAAAACTAGACATGTTCAACCTTTTCTTTTAATAAGATACATAACCATAGCCCACCTCAAGCAGGTGTCATCAACCATCGGTATGCTTGCCACCCTAACAAGCCATGCCACCAGCCGTTCATTACCTGGATCAGCCCTGCTGTCTCTGTGGGGCCAGAAAAGTGAAAGGCATCCTCAAACTCATGCGGACGGTGAACACAATGACCTCGTCCTCGTCTGCCTGATTAGAGAGAGGGAATACGGTGCCGCTTACCATTTCTTCCAAGCATTATTGTTGTCTCTATCTTTTCCCTCCATAACGATGTGGTGTAGCTTTGGCTGGGGGTTTTAATTAAAGTGCCACCGCTGGTGAGGGCATATCACGTCTCATCTCATCAGCACTGCAGTCTTGCACCTCTCAATGTCACCCGGCTCCCTCTCAAACACACACACACACACACACACACACACACACCGTCAATGTGTTTGTATGTGTGCGCGATTGCTTAAGAGTGTTCGTTAGTGAAAAGATTTCTGACGAATTATGTCATGCCAATTTGATCTGGACTTACAAGCTGCATCCTGAAAGTGGAAAGC
The DNA here is from genome assembly GCA_903798125.1 of Danio choprae. Lineage (NCBI taxonomy): Eukaryota > Metazoa > Chordata > Actinopteri > Cypriniformes > Danionidae > Danio > Danio choprae. The sequence continues at coordinate 7,266,881 of CAIGQW010055024.1, forward strand.
AAGATACTGTAATTGCATGGTGTTTTTAGTTTTTGTTTAAGTTTTTGCAATTATGCTAAAGTGTATTAAGGTCTGCAGATTAAAAAGTAATCAACAACAACAAAAAAAGTTCTTAGAAACTTTGTATTTGAAAGCACATTCAAATAGGAATGAATAAAATATTTATTTATTTGTTTATTTATTTATTTATTTGTTTGTTTGTTTGTTTGTTTGTTTGTTTGTTTGTTTGTTTATTTGTTTGCCATAGATATTTAAATATCAAAATATGTGTAAACTGAAAATATTTATTTATTTATGTATTTATTTATTTATTTATTTATTTATTTGCCATGGGTATTTAAATATTAAAATATGCAT